>OFHS01000982.1:0-32560 GCA_900245855.1 Calvadosia cruxmelitensis
GTTGAACGTACCTTTGGCACCATGAAACATGTACATGGCTTACACAGAGCTAAATATATTGGTATAGAAAAGGTCGGTTTTGAACTCATCCTTAAATCTATTACCTATAACATCAAAAGAGCAAACAACCGGTACCGATTCTCCCAGGGGAGTTGTGCCTAAAAAGCACTCCCAATAGGAAATACAGCGAAAATCAAACAATATATAACTCTGACACCCTGTTTTTTGACAAGAATGGCCGTCATTTTTTGCTTAAAAATAGAAAATCAAAAAAATACATCTCTTGAAATATGGAGTGATTATTTTTAGGTTTTTTTGAGCCTATGCAATGGTCTTAAATAGGTTTTCTTTCTCAGAAATCAAAGTGTAACAGAAAAATCTTGTTGGAACGTTATTCTCAGGAATATATGTTGAACAAATTCCCTTGTTTTTTTGGTAAATTTTGTCGTTAAGGAAGAACGCTTAAAGAGAATCAAAAATTGGCTTTCGTTCTTTTTGCACGAGCTTTGATAAAAAGATACGATGCTTCTATCCTAGTGTAGTTAATCTTTTAATTTTTGTTCATTTTTCAAAAGTTGTTGCTTTATTTCGTTCAACTGTCTTTCTTTTTCTTGGTTTTTTTTGGTGATTTTTTCAAAATAGGAATGAACCAAACGGCGTTCTTTGGCACTTAACTCCTGATCGGTTGCTAATTTTTCGCGAATATATTGTCCTAAAATATCTTTTTCATCAAACCCAGGTTTTGATATTTCATCAAATAATTTGGATTTTTCTTCGTAAGAGTGGGCTTCGTAAGGATCTTCAATTAAAAACTCTGCATCTGAATCATTGATTTGAAAAATTTTGGGATCAATATGTTCATTTTCAAGTTCTTCAAAATTTTTTTCCTCTGGAAGCCCAAATTCGCTGTGTTTTTCTGAATAATTGGGATTTTTTTCTCCATTTTCTTGGAAATCATTATTAATACTCAGCTCTAAATCTTCAGTTAGAACTTTCTTCAGGTTATCAAGTTCGTCAAAACTTTTTTCTATAGTAGTGGCTAAATTTTCTTCTGGGAGATCGTTTTCATACATCATCAAGTCATCCGAGTTTTTTACTTCCTGGCCCTGAAATTCAGATGTAACAGGTTCACTCTTATTAGTATTAGAGGGAGGGAAAACTTGTTCAATTTTTGATTTTGCCTCTTGAATGTTACGTTGAAATACGACTTGAGAAATTGATTGATTTGGTTCCTCCTCATATAAATATTCGTCTTCATTATTTTTTTCCTCAAAAACTTCTGGGAAAAAAGTTTTCTCTTCAATATTCGTATCATTTTCTGCTGTTTCGGATGGAGTTCCAGAAAATTTTTGTAATTCTTCGGTACCATTATGTTTGGGGCTTTGTGCAATTTCACGTTTCAAGGAATCTTCGTGAAATGATAGTTTTGTTTGGTCTCGTTTGTTGTCGTCTAAGTGTAATGGCGTAGCCGTATTCAAATTCTCTTTATCTGATAAAATGATTTGGTTTTTGTCAATTTCCAGACTATTTTGGTTCAAAAATAGTTCTTTTTCTTCGAAGGGTTCCTCTTGTGCATTGAGCTTTTCAGTAGCCGTATCAGAGTTATGTGAAAATGGTTTTTCTGCTTCTGAGAGTTCCAGATCTTGATCTGTGATATATTTTTTGAAGACGTTATTTATCGCGGGGAATAAAAAGCCGTCTTCGTCTTCGTTTTCTTTCGTGAAAGTTCCTTCATCAGAAAGGCTTTTTTTATAATCGCAATAGCTGGGAGGCATCATTTCTTTGTTATCTTCATCGTCAAAAATAGTAGCTTCTCCAATTATTTTTTCTTCAAGCCCTGTTGATGCAGGATAGATTTCGTTTCGTTCAATTAGTGTGTTTTCTTCCTGAACCTTGATTTCAATCAAGGAATCTTTAATTTCTAACTCTTGTATATCTTCTGAGGCCGTAATAACTTTTGTTGATGTTTCATCCAGTGATTCCAAATCTTTGATTTGTTTTTCATTGAGATCGGATGGATTCATTTCATTTTGTCGTTTCTCATTCTCTGTTAAAGCCGCGGAAACAGCAAAAAATTGTTCGTTTTTTTGATTGGCTTCTGCCTGCGTATCCTTTTCGTTTTGTCCTTCTTCGAATTGATCTAAATCAAGAAAAGGTTCGTTTTCTGATATTTTTTCTTCCGAGTCAAAAAGTTTTTCATTTTCTATTTCTTCCGCTTCGTTGAATGTTGTTACTTCGTCAAGTATTGAGTCATCCGTTTTTATTTGCTCTAAATTGCTGGTGTCGTCGTTTTTTTGATTGGCTTCTGCCTGCGTATCCTTTTCGTTTTGTCCTTCTTCGAATTGATCTAAATCAAGAAAAGGTTCGTTTTCTGATATTTTTTCTTCCGAGGCAAAAAGTTTTTCATTTTCTGTTTCTTCCGCTTCGTTGAATGCGGTTGTTTTTTCGAGTTTATCGTTTGTTTCTTCTCTTTGCTCTAAATTGCTGGTGTCGTCGTTTTTTTGATTGGCTTCTGCCTGCGTATCCTTTTCGTTTTGTCCTTCTTCGAATTGATCTAAATCAAGAAAAGGTTCGTTTTCTGATGTTTTTTCTTCCGAGGCAAAAAGTTTTTCATTTTCTATTTCTTCCGCTTCGTTGAATGTTGTTACTTCGTCAAGTATTGAGTCGTTCGTTTTATAAGATTTTAAATCGTTTTCTTCTTCTACCGCTTGAATTTCGTTTTTGATAAGCGTTTTTTCGATATCAGCGAATATTTCTTTGTGGCCTTCTGAGTTTATTTCATCAGGTAATTTTTGCTTTGTTCCTTCATGGTTGTTTTCCTTTAATGAATTAGTCACACATTGGCCTTGTGTTTTTAAAGAAGATATTTTTTCTACACTTTTTATTTCTTGGAGGTCAATAACGCTTTCTACTTCATTCTCTTCAAAAGTTACGAATGATTGGAATTGAGGTTTTTCTTGAGTTGAGCTATCTTGAGGTTCCGATTGGTCTTCAAGAATCGAAATTTCTTTGAGCATGCTTTTTTGAGGAATGGCAGATAATACTAAGTTATCTCCTTCGACAAAAGCAAATTGAGTTCTTGAAATTTCTTCTTCGTATGAGGCTTGTTTTTCTTCCGCTGAAATATCATAAGGTTCTGCGAATTCATTTGAGATACTGTCTAATTCGGAAAATTCTTCATGTGATAAAGCGGTTTCTTCTATGCCAAGTCGATAATTATCAGAAGGAACGTTTACTTCAGTATGGGAGGCGTTCTCTTGAAGTGGTTCTGTGGCAAGAGGAGCAGGTGAATGTTCTTTTTGTTCAGAAATTAGAGTTTCGTTGTTGTTTTCATTTTGTAATACTACCTGATCGAGGTCTTCATTTTCGGAGTTTTTTTCCTTCTGAAAATCTTGTTTTAACAATTGAGTTAAATCATCGTCGTCATCTTCTCCAACCGAGTTTTGTTCGATAAAATCTTCATATTTCCAATCTTGTTCGAGGATATTCCTTAAATTTTCTGACTCTTGTTGCTCGTCGACACTATCTTCCGCTTTTCGAATATATTCGAGAATCGATTCCAAGCTTTCCATGCCCTCTGGGCTTTCTTCGTTTTTAGGGGAAAAAGGTTTAGGAACGCTTTTTGTTTGTGCGGATATTTTTTGTAAGAGAACGGTTAAATCTTTAGGGTGTTCATCGTCAAGAGCTTGAGGGGATTCGAGCACAAGAGGGTTTTCTTTTGTGGGAGATTCATCTTGGACGGGTGAGGCTTTAGTCAGTTCTTGAGGTTGAATGTCTTGAGGTTGATCAAAATTTATAGGGGCACCGTCTTCCTCTTCTACGTTAAGCGTATCAAAAGCAGGTTCTGAAGCATTGTCTAAGTCGCCTGATAGGTCATAGGTATAATCAAATTCATCGTTTTTCGTTTCTTCGGATAGAGATGGTGGATTTTGTGCTCCCATTTCGGAAAATTCATCAGTACTTTCAGAGGTATTCAGATCTTCTTGTGGCTCTTTTTCTTGGGTGATTTCTTCTTTTGCAAGAAACTTTGAATGTATGTCCCGTTCGAGTTGAAGAGTAGGATCTAACTCAATTTCAAGAGTTTTTTCAGCTGAGGGTGCCTTCAAGTTTTCGGTTTCTTGGAAGAGGTTAAAAATTTCAGGGTCTATGGTAACGGAACTGAGGTTTGATTTTTCCGAGGGAGATTCCTTTTTTCGAATAAAGGCGTAGTGTTCTAGCTCCTCTATAAATTTTGTTGCGTCATAGGGTTTAAAGAGAAAAGAGTATATGCCTATTTTTTTGAATTTTTCATGGCTTTCTTTACGATTTTTTGCAGGAATAATCAAAATGATCGGTATATTTTTGCTTGACTGAGCAAGGGAAAGTTGCTGTATTATTGGATAATCTTCATGGCCTGTATAATTAAATAAAACGATTTCTGGCCGGTGTTTTTTCAGGATTTGGATAAATTTTTCAGGCGACTGTTCCTTTACGATCTTAACATTATCGAAATTATTAAGAATGAACTTTTGGATCGTATCTTCGTTTGTCGTTTTGTCATTTAGTAATAGAATCTTTCGCAACATACTTTTTTTAGAACAGTTTAGTGTATATTAGCATCTTTGGAGACTTGGTCTCCAAAGATGCTATACCCTCACAAAATTGGATTTGTTAGTATTCATGGAGAGCTTTAAATATGGTGAAAATATATTGGTACATATCCCGATTATTTGCCTCTTATTTTTTATATACGGCAGTCGGTACGATACTTATTTTCTTAATTATAACACATTTGCAAGATATTGCCCGAAATTTTGAAGATCTCGTTTTTTTACGAGAAAAATTTTTTGAAATTTTATCCAGCATTCCAACCCTTACGGAATTACTCCTTCCTTTAGTGGTTTTAATCGCTTCAACATTGACATTTATCAGCCTAGGAAACTCAAATGAAATTGTCATTCTCAAATCCATCGGATTAAGCCAATGGCAAATGATTCAGCCGTTGTTATTTACTTGTGTCCTAGTTAGTTTTTCCGCTTACGCTGTTCAAAGTTATATGGGACAATGGCTTGGTTCTGAGTATATCCATAAAAGTATTTGGACGAAAGCAGGTCATACTCTTTTGCATATAAAATCTCCCATTAAATCTGGTAAGTTGTTGAGTCAAGTCGATGCTTATGTGTTTAATGATGATTTTACCCTCAATGAACGACACCATTACCGTTCAGTTCAAGAGCAGGAAGAATATCAAGTGATTCAAAGTTCGTCACATAGTTTTTTTGTTGGGCGGCAGTTGGTTTCATCCGTGGTTCGGAAGAATTATTCGGTCCCTGTTAAGGAATTTTCTTATCGGTTTGAATATAAACCAAAAAATTTTCTTTATGTTGGGTTTCTCCCCATTTTTGTTGAATATTTATATCGTTTAGAACATCAGCTTCAGACCAGAGAACTACTTTTTGCTGCCTTCAGGAAAATAGCCTTGGTTTTTTCAGTTTTTGTAATGATATTTTTGTCGGCAATTTTTACGTTCTTTAACCCACGGTCCGTTAATTTTTTTGGAGGTTTCATGTTAGCTATACTTGCTGGGATTATCTTTGTGGCATTGGATAACATGTTTGCTAATTTAATACGAATCAATTCTGTAAATATTTTGATTTCTTCATTCGGGGCTAACATTCTTTATCTTACCGTTGCCTTGACTCTACTTATTCTTCGAAAAAATTAAAAAATTCGGGAGGCTGAACAATTTTTTCGGTCGTTGGTTTTTCCCTCTCTTTTTCCACTAAGGTAGCCAAGGTTTTTACGGTTTCAGTAATTCCTTTGCCCGTTGCCGATGATATCGCCAGAATTTGTGTTTCTTGATCAAAGGTTTCTATTATTTTTGCTGGGATCGCTTGATCAGAGATTAAATCCATTTTGGTCAATAAGATAATTTTTGGTTTATCAAGTAATTCAGGCGAGAATAATTCTAACTCTTTTCGTAAGGCTTTATAGATTTCAATGGGTGTTTGTTCTTCTTCAGGGGAACAAGAAACCAGAAAGGCCAAAAGAGACGTTCGTCGAATATGTTTCAAAAAACGGGTTCCTAAACCAGCTCCAGAATGAGAACCAGATATGATTCCAGGAATATCGGCCACGACAAAAGAGCGTTGCATTTCATCCACGACTACACCAAGATTTGGAGTAAGTGTCGTAAAAGGATAATCTGCAACTCTAGGCTTAGCAGCTGAAATTACCGAGATATAGGTGGACTTTCCAGCATTAGGAAACCCTACCAGCCCTACATCAGCAATCAGCTGTAATTCGAGATGGATACTTATTTCCGTTCCAGACTCTCCCTCTTGAGCAAATCGTGGGGTTTTGTTGCGAGGACTTTTAAAATGCATGTTGCCTTTTCCGCCACGTCCGCCAGGAACCAAAACTTTGATCGATTCATCTAATATTTCTGCCAGTAAACGATTGGTTTCGGCACAACGAATAATAGTACCGATTGGAAAAATCAGCATTTTATCATTACCTTTCCTGCCGTTTTTTTGTTTTCCCAACCCTCCTTGGCCAGCTCCAGCAGATTGATGCGGATGGGTTTTTAAATCGTAGAGAGTGGCGATAGATTTGGAACCGCAAGCCAGTATATCTCCACCTTTCCCACCATTTCCTCCGTCAGGGCCACCAAACTCGCGGTATTTTTCGTGATTGAAAGAAACGCATCCCTTTCCACCTTTACCTGAGCGTAAGAAAATTTTGGCTTCGTCAACAAATTTCATTTAAAATTCCCTGTGAAGTGTTTGGTGTTCGTGCCTTAAAAGGTAGAATGTAATTAAAACCACTTGTTTTTTTTAATAATTTGACTGGATTGTTTAATAATTTTTTCAGCGGCGTTGAAATATTTCTCCGCTCGTTTTTGAGGGACATAATTTTTTACACTCTCTGATTCTTGGAAAAATGTAAACTCATGTATTTCATCTAATAAGAGGCAATCTTCGCGGATATTTTCAAATTGGTTGTCCAACGCCGAACAAAATTTCAATAATTCGTTCAGGTTGTAGGAAGGTGTTTGAAATTTTTTTTTGAAAATTAAAAGGGAGCTCAAAGCGTTATTCGCCGCTTGCCCTGATAAAAGTGAAGATTTTAAGAATACTCCTTGCTTTAAGGCTTGTTTGGCTAATTTTAAATCGTCCTCGCTTTGTTGGGAGTATAAACGGGCTAAGCGATCGGAACGATTTTCTGATTTTGTGTTCATGATTTTTTGTTTTACCGAATTGACAGATGGAAACATAAAGCTTCGCCTGGATGCTGTGCCCGCAAACCAGAAAATCGCTTTACTTGGCTACGACAAGAGTACCCGTCGGCTAAAACCACACGTTGTTCAGAGTTGGTTATTTTGTTTTCCCAACTGAGAGCATAGATTTTTCGAGAGGTTTCATAATGGCTAACTTCATGGCCGTAGGTTCCTGCCATACCGCAGCATCCGGCGTCTGGAGTGCTTAGGTTCAAACCAAATCGAGAAAAAATATACTGCCAGCGTTTTGATGTTTCGGGAGACGATGTTTTTTCTGAGCAATGAGCTAAAAAAATGTATTCTTTTGCTTGTTTGGCTGAATTAACCGAAAACTCTGGGTGATTTTGCAACCATTCATACAACCAATCATGGAATAATTTTACGGGCACTTGTCTGCCAACCCATTGTGGGTATTCTTCACGATAGGTCAGGGTTACGCTTGGTTCTATGCCGACTAGATCCAAGCCATGAATGGCTAATTGTTCTAAACGTTGAGTTTGTTGTTGAGCTACTCGTTGAAATTTATGTAAAAAACCTTTTATATGCAATGGTTTCCCATTTTCTGAAAAGGGAGCAACCAAAGCTTCCACCCCTATGAAATTGAGCAACTGGCATAACGCCATTACGGTTTCTGCGTCATAAAACGAAGTGAACGCATCTTGTAATAAGATAATTCGTTCTTTTCCAGGAACGGTAGTTGGCGTTAAACGATCAAATCGAGAGAGAAGGGGCACATTTTCCTGCCGTAAGCAAACCTTTAAAGAAGGAACGGATGGTAAAGGGGCATCTCTAAATCCAAAAACTTTCTCTGTCATCTTTTGTATAAATCTATTTTTCAATAAAAGACGCCAAACAGAGGGCAGAAAAGCCTGTAGACAAGCTAAACGTTCGACCTGAGAAACGGCGTAATCTTTTAGAGGTCTTTGATAACGGGTGTAGTAAAAAGCGAAGAAACGTGATTTAAAATCTGAAATGTCGACTCGTATAGGGCAGAGTGTTGAACAGGCCTTACAGGACAAACATTCCTGCAAAGATTCAGCGACTTCTTTAGAAAAATCCCTTTTGTGCTTGCCTCCTCCAAAGGTATTCCAAATTCTTTTGAAGAAATCTAAAACACTCGGGCGAAATGCAAAAAGTGTGGCTTGGGTTACTTGGAGTCCATTTTTTTGCAATAAAAAAATCCATTCTTTGATTAATTCGGCTCGGCCTTTCGGAGAATGTTTTTTATCGCGCAAGGCTTTATAAGAAGGACACATGAGGTCGTCGTAGCGGTAACTCAAACAAACTCCGTTACCATTGCAGTTAAAAGCAGCCTCATATTCGGAACGAGTTGACAGAGGAATTTCTCGATCAAAATGCCCTCGAAACGGAATTTTATCTAGGCGATCTACACGAGCTTCTTTTAGATTTAGAGGAGTGACCAATTTTCCAGGGTTAAAAAGGTTTTTCGGGTCGAAAACTTCTTTAATTCGCCTCAAATCTTCGTAAAGTTCGCTTCCGTAGTATTCGGGGAGGTATTCGCCGCGGAATCCTTTACCATGCTCACCCCAAATAACGCCACCACATTGTAGGCAGAGTTTTTGAATGCGATCAGAGAGCAGGCGAATTCGCTCTTCATCTTCGCTTTGTTTGAGGTTTAAAGCTGGACGAACATGTAAACAGCCTACATCTATATGGCCGTACATGCCGTATTCTAATCCGTTTTCATCAAGTATGCTGCGAAATTCACGGATAAAATCTCGCAAAGTTTCGGGGGGGACGGCGCAGTCTTCAATAAAAGCTATGGGTTTGCGGGCGCCGGGAGCATTGCCTAAAAGACCCACCCCTTTTTTGCGAACAGCCCAGAAAGATTCGATTTCCTCGCTTACGAAAACGGAATGATGTTGCAGGATACCACTTTCTTTTTTTTCTTCTTCGCTGAGTAAAACTGAAAGGTGTTCTGTTCTTCTCCGCAGAGCATTAAAATCATCTCCCACAAACTCCACGAGATTGATCGTTTTCGTTTGCGGATGAATATGTTCGCGCCATTCTTGGGGTAGGTGGTTCCAAACAGGATCTTGTCGAGCCAAGAGCATCACTTTTTCGTCGATGGTTTCTATGGCTAAAGGCTCTGATTCCAAGAGTATTCTGGCGGATTGTAGGGCTGCATCAAAAGAAGAATACTCAACGGTCATTAGCGTTTTATGCTCAGGTAAAGGCAAAACGCGCAAAACGATTTCAGAGGTAATTCCTAAAGTTCCTTCCGATCCAGCTAAAAGAAAGTTCAGATTTAAGGATTTTTGGGTCTTGTCATAAACTTTTGTGAGGTTATAGCCAGTAATAAATCGATCCAGATCAGGCAACTGTTTTTGAATCAAATTTTGTTTGTCGATCACTATGTCGGCAAGGGTTTGGTATATTTGCCCAGCTATTCCAGGTTTCTTTGCCGTCTCTTGCCATTCTGCGGAGCTGAGTTCACGGGAAATAAGCCGCTCGCCGTCGGACAAAATGGTTGTTAATTCAATGACATGCTCACTCGTTTTCCCGTAAATGCGCGATCCTTTACCCGCCGCGTCGGTATTGACCATGCCCCCCAAAGTCGCTCGATTGGAAGTTGAAAGAGATGGGCCAAAAAACATTCCGAATGGTTTTAAATATTCATTGAGCTGGTCGAGTACGACTCCTGGTTCTATACGAACAAGGCCTTTGAGGGGATCAAAATCAAGAATTCGGTTCATATGACGAGATACGTCTATAATGGCTCCTTGATTTAATGATTGTCCGTTGGTTCCCGTTCCAGCACCTCTTCCGGTAAGGGATAAGCCAGAAAATTGTTTTTTTTGCAATGCTTTCACGGCGATTTCTATATCCTCTGATGTTTTGGGATAGAGAATAATGTCGGGCAAAAGTTTATAGATACTATTGTCCGTTCCCCCAATAATACGATCGGCGTAGGCATTAGTGATTTCCCCAGAAAAATTTTGTTGCTTCAGAAACGAATGAAAACCTGAAGATAGATTCTGTTGTGAAGGCACAATATTGATAGCTGGAATCATGAATATATTTTTTGAGAGTTCTGCAGTTGATTTTTCAATTGAGGGTTAAAGGTAATTTTATGCTTTGGCTTTTCAAGGTGAATAGAATATTGTTAGTCTCAAAATTTATGTGAATACTGTAACCTTTTGGGTTAGAACGCTGATGCTCCCTGAAAAATTTATAAAACCGCGCTTTAGGAAAAATAAAGTTTATCCGTCATTTCTTTCTGAAACGGTTGAACATCTTGAAGGTATAGAAAGTATGATTGATGTTTTCCGCCAAGGAAAGGGAGAAAAGAAAAAAATATTGGAAGAAACGTTAGCAGAATACCATTCTTTATTTTCACCCCAGATTTTACTTGGAGTCTCAAAATTGCTTGTCGATCGAGGAGCGTTTGTGGCTCCTGTTGTGGGAGATTTAGCTGATTTGCGAGAGAGTGCTTTTGACCTTTCTCGACAGATTTGGGGGGGAATGCATGAAGACGAGGGATTAGAAAAACATCGCCGTGAAATATTGTCTTTATTGCCAGAAAAAACCAAGGTGGATATCAAAAATTTAGAAATTAAGGATTGGCTTTATGGGGATTTGCCAGCGAATTATATATTGCTGAATTTCAAAGATCTGAATGCACAAGAACTCCTTAAATTATATAATCGTGCTCAGATCCAAGGGATTTTATTCCACGCTCGTTTTTTGCGTTTGAAAGTCTTTGATTTTTCCCGTTCTCTGCTGAAAAAATTATTGCTACGCCTTAAATTTTTAGGGCTGATGTTCGAAATTAAGAGCCAAAAGAATAATACTCTTCTCCTAGAAGTGTTTGGAGCGAATGCTATTTTAGAAAATAGCCGATCCTACGGTCTTGAGTTTTCTCGGTTTTTCCTGATTATTTTATCTTTGCCGCAATGGAAAATTCAAGCCGAAATTGAATATAAAAAGAGAGGGAATTCTTACATGTTGGAATTGGATGAGAGTTGTCCCTGTCGAGTTTCGCCAGAGCCTCCTCATTTCCCAGAGCAAGAAGAGGTTCTGGAACTGATTAAGACTTGGAACGCGAAGAAGGAAAACATCTGGCAAGCACACGCATGCGATCGTATTTTCCCGCTTCCCCATAATCGCTATTTATTGCCGCATATTGTCTTGGAAAACCCAGTGGATGAAAAACTTATTTATCTTGAAATGATTCGTTATTCTTCACCACAACGCTTGGAAAGCTTGCGAGCAATGGCTGCGGATCTGCCGGAAAATTACTTCATTGCCGTCCGCGGCAAGAAATCAAATCGTCTGGAATGGTATAAAACCTTGCCTGAAAAAACGTTTTTTTTTAATCGCAAATTAACATCTTCATTGCTAAAAAATCATCTTAATTTTTTGACTAAAAACAAAAAAATGAATTAATCTTTTTAGCCAAAGAAACGAGTGTTTAAAGTAATTAAAGGGATAAGGTAGTTGTAATTTGTGACAGCATCCGTTTTTCGGCGAAGAATCTTGACATAGAGCTGTTGATTTCTATGGAATAGACTTATTTTGATTCGTTTATATTCGTTTGTTATTTTGATGATTAACCTCAAATTTATTCTTTTTATTCTTTTTTTGGCGTCTGGTTGCGGTTCTGTTCTTTATGAATACCAAGAACGTCCGACAGCTTTTCGTCTTGAACAACTCCGTCATGCCAAGATTTCGATTGAGGAATTGGGATTTCAGAAAATTGACAGAGAAAAGGTGGCGTTGTTCCCTTTGACGGGGAGCCCACCCCTTTCTTCAGCTGAGCAGGAAGAACTGGAGAGTTATTTAAAAACACGCATTAAACAGGTCTCCTTGCCGGTTAACATTTTCCTGAATACTCTGGCTTTAACACCACAGTTAGAGAGAGAAGGAGACGTTTTTCTCCAAACGATGAGCGATTTATCGATACCAGATTTGGCAATATCGCGCCCTCTCAGCCAAGCATTAGAGGCGAAGCTTTTTTTGTTTTGGCAAGTTTTTCAAGAAAAGACATCTGAAGGTTACAATATTTTTGTGGAAATGCGGTTACTTGATGCTCATAGAGGCGACCTTTGGTGGCGGGTCTTAACTCGAAAAAAAGATGTTTCATTAAACGAAACGGTGCAAAATGCAAGCGAACTTTCTGATGTTGCGTTTAAAGCTTTTACAGCACGATACCGCTCGAAGCTCCATAGACTTAAATTTGAGAACCTTTCTCTCACCTTATTATGATTCGACTACTTAACAAGAAATATCAAAGCATAAAACAAGGGTTTTTATCCCCTCTCCTGCCAGTAAAGGTGCCAAAAAGATTGGAAAAAACGGTTTTTAATGAATATCTGCAGTTGTTTTCTCGTCAAAATGACGTCCTTTTTCGTTTATGTCAGTTTTTGACTATAAGCTACTCTTTTTTAGCGTTACTGAGTGGATTTTTAACTCTGGTTTCGATTATTGAAAAAACGGGAATCACGGCGATTTTACTTTTTGGATGTATTACTATCATTCTTTTGTTTTTTACCCTGAGGAGTATTGTTACTTTAAAACGACATTTCGGCGATAATCGCACTATTTTTGAAAATACATGTAGAAGTATGGACGAACAGATTGGGAAAATAGAAATTTTACTCCAAAAAGAAAGCTTCTGGCAGCAGGATCCAGGAGTTAAAACGAGCCTCACGAAAAAAAAAACATCGCAATGGAGTCATGTTCAATGTCATCAATGCGGTTCATATACTGAGATGCTGTTGGAAGAGTGTTCTGAATGTGGGCAAAAGATGCCGTCGATTGTCGTAAATTAAAAAATATAGAAATCAACACCGCACTTATTTTGAAACTTTGCTCTTCACAAGGCTTCAAATAGTAGAGTAATTTGGATACATTAACCCATGATTAGTATTTTACCTCTCATCTGAATTTTTTTATCAAGCAAGTATGTATAGATGGTTATCTTTTATCTCCGTGGTGATTACCCTGCCTCTCATTTCCTTTGGTGCGATTGTTCGTTTAAAGGGAGCTGGGTTAGCTTGTCCTGATTGGCCACTCTGTTATGGGCAGATTATCCCTCCTCCAGGATTTGGCATAGCACTGGAAGTTGGACATCGATTTGTCGCTACTTTACTGGGAATTTTGATTATCTGGATGGTGATTCTCACTTTTACGAACTTGAGCGTGCGTTCCTTGAGGATACTTAGCGTATCGGCCTTATTATTGGTTATTTTTCAAGGAATACTTGGCGGGTTGACGGTACTCATGAAGCTTGATCCTTATATCGTGACCCTACATCTTCTGGGAGGCAATTTATTGCTACTATTGTTGGTATATTCAACTTTCAAGGCATTTCTTTTGAATCACCGTGTTTTTCGTTCGTTTGGCCCCCGATTTAGTCGAATTCCTTCAATAGGGAAGGTGATTTTTTTGATTTTTTTGTTTTTTGTGATGCTTTTTTCTGGAGGGTTAAATAGCTCGCATTATGCAGGTACTTCTTGCGATGGATTTCCTCTCTGTAAGAGTGAACAGCCGTTTTCTATTGGCTGGACGAAATCAGAAGGATTTAAATTGAGCCAGTACGACCATCTTGCCGAAGTTTCAAAGGATCATATTATTCCGACGGATAAGAAGGAAAGAATACACATGTTTCACCGAGTTGTAGTTATTCTAGGAAGCCTGATTCTTATCTTTTGGGGAGCCTTTCCCTGGATTAGAGCACGAAAACCCCAAACGATTGTTATTGGTTTTTCTCTTATTTTTTGTATTGTCGCGGAAATATTTATAGGAATAATTAATGCGCTTTGGGCGGTTCCCTTTCCAATCTCGGCGCTACACACTTTTATTGCCTCACTCATTACTGTTTTATTGGGTTGGGGGCTTTATGTCAGTGTGAGCCAACGATAAAATTTTTTTCTGCTTATTTTTTGCAAATCCTATTCACGAGGTCTACTTTTTAGATTTGTGTTTCAGGGTCGTATTGAGACATGTCTTCCAAAGTCTCCAAGAGAATATCTATGATATGCTGCAAGATTTTCTCTCCTTTTTCAACGGAAGCGTCCAAAGCATTGCCAACCACCCCGCTGGGATGTAAATCTTCGGCATTCCAAGAGCACCCTAAGTTTTTTCGTGTAAAAAGTTGTTTGTAATTAGAAGATCGTTGTTCGAATCTTGATGAATTGTTGGCCAGTTGATCTCGCCTGACGGCGCCAGGCTGGAGAAACAACATTAAGGATGTCTCGATTTCACCTCCGTGGATTCCATATTTTTGCTCGTTTAGAGAGACTAAATTCTGCGGGAGTGAAAAATTTAGATAATTGCCACGAACGACTAAAGTCTTATTATGCGTACGGAAATATTGCGCTAAAATATCTACCGTTTGATTTTGTCCGCCATGAGAATTTATAATAAGAATTTTCTGGAACCCGCATTTCAAAACTGATTGCAGAATTTGCAACCAAACCTGAAAAAGAGTATTCGGTTCAAGTGAGAGCGTTCCAGGGAAAGATAAATGCTCTGAACTACTTCCAATGGTTTGCAATGGGAGTATTTGAAAACAGGTGCTGGTTTTTTTTGAACTTTCTTGTATCAAGTGTGTGAGTATGCCTCGGTTAATGAGGCAGTCGGTATCTAAAGGAAGATGTCGACCATGTTGTTCGATAGCTCCGACAGGAAAGATGATAATGGTTTTTTTTCGGTCTAATTGGGCGATTTCATTCGTCGTTAAATCTTGCCAAAAGCCATTGTTAATTTTCATGATATACACTAATTTAAAGGGAAATCATTGCTCCCTGTTTTTTGTTATATTTGATGCAGAAAAATTTGAACCGCGGAGAAGCGGAGAATATTTTAATGTTTTATTTTTTTTATAAATTTTTATGAAATATGACGTAGTTGTTATTGGCTCTGGTCCTGGAGGTTATGTTGCCGCTATACGGTGTGCTCAACTTGGTTTTAAAACCGCTTTGGTGGAAAAACACGACACCCTTGGCGGCACTTGTCTTAACGTCGGTTGCATTCCTTCAAAGGCTTTGTTGGACTCCTCTGAACATTATTATGCCTTAACTCATAAATTTAAGGAACATGGAATAGAGGCTGGAAAAATTTCGTTGAATTGGGAGCAAATGCTTGCCAGAAAGAATAAAGTCGTTTCAGACACTTGTAAAGGCGTTTCATTTTTGATGGGGAAAAATAAGATCGATGTTCTTAAAGGTATAGGTTCATTTATTGATCCACATCAACTGCAAATTACCGACGATAAAGGTAAAGTGCAAAAGATAACGGCGGATAAATTTATTATTGCCACTGGCTCACGGCCAGTCGCTTTACAAGGTATTCCCTTCGATCGGAAACGTATTATTAGTTCAACTGAAGCCCTGACTTTGGCAAATCCGCCCAAAAGCTTAATTATCATCGGTGGTGGTGTAATTGGTTTAGAGTTAGGTTCTGTCTACGCTCGTCTTGGAACGAAGGTCACCGTGGTTGAATTTTTGGATCGTATTATCGCTCAAATGGATTACGATTTGTCCAAGCATTTAGAACGTTCCTTGAAAAAGCTTGGTTTTCAATTCCATCTAAATTATAAAGTTACGGGTATTGAAAATAAAGGTGCAAAAGTAAGGGTGACCGCTTCAGGGGAAAAAGAACTTTCTCTTGAAAGTGAGTGTTGTTTGGTGTGTGTTGGTAGGACGCCTTATTTGGAACAATTAAACCCAGAAAAAGCAGGAGTTGTGCCAGATCAAAAAAATTATATTCCAGTCAATGAAAACCTACAAACGGAACAATCGCATATATATGCGATTGGCGATGTGATCGGAGGTAGTATGCTGGCCCATAAAGCGGAAGAAGAAGGGGTTTTTGTGGCTGAACATATAAAAGGGCAAAAACCGCATATTAATTATAACACGATACCTGGAGTTGTTTATACCTGGCCCGAAGTTGCTTCTGTTGGAAAAACAGAAGATGAATTAAAGAATGAAAATAGAGCTTACAGAGCAGGAAGTTTTCCTTATTCTGCTTTAGGCCGTGCGCGCGCTTCAATGGATATTGAAGGGCTTGTTAAGGTCTTAGTTGCGGAAAAGGACGATGAGATTCTTGGTGTTCATATGATCGGTGCACGAGCCGCAGACATGATTGCTGAGGCCGTGGTCGCTTTGGAGTATAAAGCGAGTGCTGAAGACATAGCTCGCATTTGCCATGCTCACCCGACCTTTACCGAAGCCTTTAAAGAAGCCTGTCTTGCCGCGACCGATAATCGGTCGATCCATATGTAGCCAAACGGCTCTTTTTAAGAGCCGTTTCTATTAATTTCGTTAAACAAAAAAACCTGCGAAAGAATTCTTAAATCTAGGTGGCGAATAAACCCTTTTATCACGATCGTACAGGTTTGTCTTAAATATTTAATTGGGATTTCGATATTTGATTCTTCACGGAAAGAATTTTTTTCAGTTAAAAAACATAATTTTACGAACCAAGCTGAAAAAGTGTCATCCCCTGGTTTTTTGCGACAATTTTGGCAAACCAAACCATACCCTTCAGAATTAAAACTCCATTCCATTTTTCGAAAGGAAGTCACTCCTTCTTTTTCAAGATAAGAAACCATTCCGCAGAGAATGCAGGACTCCCAACGTAACCTAAAACCAGTTTCTTGAGAAAAATATCTAAAAGTCCGTAAAATATGTTGTAGGTTTTTGGAGGAGCCGTTTTGCCAGTTATGTTGTCTTTGCTCGCATAGAATTTTGAATAGTCGTTCTCCTGATTCTGGGTCAAAATGTATTTTGCGGATGCATTCAAGCAAAAAAACGTTAAAACCGAATTTTAAAGGAGAATATGTTTTACGAGCATTATTCTGGTGCTCGATTAAAGTAATTGGAGTCCACTCTCTTTGCGGATTGTAATGAAAAGAAACCGTAAATAAGTCTCCTGGTTGTTCTGGAAAAAAAGTCTTTTTTGTAGGATCATTGACTCCTCTGAGAACTGATTTCAGCTTTCCAGAAGTTTCTGTTAAATATTCAATGATCTGCTGTTTTTCTTGAAAAGGGTTTTTAGAAAGGAGGAATGCCTCTTCATAAACATTAATCGAAGACACGGGTTCTCAGGAAAGGTGCAAAGTTTTTTACTGGGAAGATTTCAGGAGTTGATTGCCGATTTTTCATGGATTCTTTGTTGTAAAATGGAAACAATCAAAGCTCCAAATAATGCAATTAGCCACGAAAGATAAATCCATATGAGAAATATTGGCAGAGTAGAAAGGGCTCCATAAACGATTTGATAATTATTAAAATTTACCAGATAAAGGGCGAACAGGCGTTTGGTGCTTTCAAATAAGATTGTGGCAATGATGGCTCCAGTAAAAGCATATTTTAATTGAACCGAAACATTAGGCATAATGAGATACAAAAGTAAAAATGAGAGTCCTTCAAGAAAGGCTGGCAGGGTTTGCAAGATAATCTTTTGGGCGTGACTCACCAATGGAGCTTCATTTAAAAACCCCAATGAAAAAACGTAAGTGGAAAGACTGAGGCTTGCACCCATCAATAAAGGACCAAGGGTTAATAACGCCCAATAAATGGAAATGCGAGTTCCTAAGGTTCGACCTTTCTTTATTTGCCAAATGGAATTAAATGATTCTTCAACGTTGAACAAAAGCAATAAAGCTGTAAATAAAAAAATAACTAATCCAATCACCGTCAATTGGCCCGCTTGATTTACGAAATTTTCCAAGTAGGTTCTCAGCTCATCTCCGACCGCAGGAACTAAAAATTGATAGATGAAATCCTGAAAAGAGCGGTCTAAATCTTTAAAAGAACTAAATAAAGAAAGCATGGCAACCGCTATCGCAATAATCGGAGCGAGAGCGAGTAAAGAACTGTAGGACAAAGAGGCGGCATGCCGTGGTAAACGGTCGTAATGAAAACGCTTGAAAACTTCCATCACAAGGGGAAACGTTTCAGAGATCAGGGTATTGTTTTGTTTCGCGATTTTAGGCATGTTTTCTTTCTTTAAGTAGGCGTTTAATCACAAAAGCAAAGCTCTCAATTGGGAACGCAGAAGATAAAAAGGAAAAGGTGATTCACGAACGGGAAAAATCAAAGATAATTTCTGATCATTCTCCTTATATTTCTCTCTCCTTGCTAAAAGTTTCCATATTTAGCGAAGGAAAGCAATAAACATCTTTGTTTGATGTTTGTCCCGTGTGAAAATGTGGGAGGATTTATTAGAGGCAAAGGAAGAAAAAGTCAACATGAATAAGCTGTGGTCCTATGAACTGGGAAGAAAAATAGGAGTAAAAAAAAACCGAGGTTCTCGTGTTATATCAAGACTCTCGGTTTTTTTGAAATCTAACTGGTAAATTCACAGCGTCGAAAAATAACCGACAGCTCAAATTTTTAGTGAGGAAAATTAGCTTGCCATGTGCTTTTCTTCTTCAGAAAACAACTCAATCATTTTTTCCTTGTTCTCGATCATTTCTTGAGTAATCTGCAATCGTTCAATTTCTTTGGATAATTGTGATGGAGCTTTAAACATGACTTCCGACATTACACTTTCCATTATGCTACGTAAGCCTCGAGCACCAGTTTTTCGTTCGAGAGCTTTTTCAGCAATTTTTTCTACGGCAGATTCTTCAAAAACTAATTCCACACCATCCATTTCCAATAGGACTTCATACTGCTTTAAAAGGGCGTTTTTTGGATCTCGCATGACTTTGATTAAGTCTTCCTTGCTGAGTTCTTTCAGTGTTGCCATGACGGGTAAACGGCCGATGAATTCGGGAATGAGTCCGTATTTCAAAAGGTCTTCAGGTTGTAAGTCTTCCAAAATTTCAGGAGTTTCTTCCTCGCTTGGTGTAATCAACTTGGAGCCAAATCCCATAATTTTTTTGCCATTTCTTTGGCTGACAATATCTTCTAATCCAACAAAAGCTCCACCAACTATAAAAAGAATGTTGGTTGTATCGATTTGTAAAAATTCTTGTTGTGGATGTTTACGACCACCTTGTGGAGGAATATTTGCGATTGTGCCCTCGATCAGTTTCAACATGGCTTGTTGAACCCCTTCACCACTTACGTCACGGGTGATTGAGACATTTTCGCTTTTTTTGGTGATTTTATCGATTTCGTCGATGTAAATAATTCCCTGTTCAGCTTTCTTGGGGTCGTTGTCTGCCGCATTCAAAAGCTTAACGACTATGTTTTCCACGTCTTCTCCGACATAACCAGCTTCCGTTAGCGTCGTTGCATCCGCCATAGCAAAGGGCACGTTGAGAATTTTTGCTAAGGTTTGTGCCAGGAGCGTTTTCCCTGTACCAGTAGGTCCGATCAATAAAACGTTTGATTTTTGCAGCTCAACGTTTGAGTTGATTTTGGTGTTATTATAATCAATTTTTTTATAATGATTATAAACGGCAACGGCTAAAATCTTTTTGGCATCGTGTTGGCCAATGATATATTCATCCAGAATATTTTTGATTTCTACGGGGGTTCGCCGTCGTTCTTCCTTCACGGCTTGTTGATCATTTTCTTTGATCTCGTCTTCTTTCAGAATATCATGACAAAGGACAATGCACTCATTACAAATATGTACTTCTGGTCCAGCAATAATTTTGCTCACCTTATCTGGCAGTTTCCCACAAAACGAACAACGGTGTGTTTCTTCTTTCATAATACCTCATGTGGTTATCGGTTCTTCATTACGGCATCGACAATTCCATATTCTTTTGCTCCGTCACCGTCTAAATAACAATCTCTTTCGCTATCTATTAAAATTCGTTTTTCTTTTTTTCCAGTGTGTTTATGCAATATGCTGGCAAGAGTTTTTTTGATGCGGATGATTTCTTCGGTTTGTATTTTTATATCCGACGCCTGACCTCCGATGCCGCCCATCGGCTGGTGTAATAATATCGTTGAATGTTGCAACGCGACTCGTTTTCCTGAAGCTCCAGAGGCTAAAAGAACAGCCGCCATACTGGCCGCTTGGCCAACGCAAATGGTTTGTACTTCGGGGCGAATATATTGAATTGTGTCATATATAGCCAAACCTGCCGTGACTGAACCACCTGGAGAATTGATATAAAAATTGATTTCTCTTTCCGGGTTATCGGCTTCTAAAAAAAGAAGTTGGGCAACGATGCTATTCGCCAGATAATTGTCTATTTCTCCGCCGAGGAAAATAATGCGATCTTTCAGCAACCTTGAATAAATATCATAGGTCCGCTCCCCTCGATTAGTGTGTTCTACAACATAGGGTATGCTCATGATTGTAATATTCTTCGGGCTATATCGTTAAAGGCTTTGTTTTCGGTGATTTGTTTGGCAGTCATGTCCAGCATGCGACGTCCGAAATCTGTTTTGATAAATTTGTTTGGATCTTCTATGCCATACATTCGACATTTTTCTCCTATTTCTAAGCTTAATTCTTCTGTTTCCGCTTTAATTTTGTGTTCTTCTATGTGTTTTTGCAAGTAAAATTCAAGGCGGAGGCTTGCTATTATTTCTTTTTTTACCGCCTCTGCATCAAATGCTTGGATTTCTTCTGCTTTCTTTTTTTCGGCTTCTTTTTCGAAACGCTCTCGAGACGCTTGCATATTTTCATCTAGAATAGCTTCAGGAACATCAAAAGACAATAAAGAATGGAATTGTTCTGTAAGTTGTTTCTGGTATTCTCCTTCGATTTTTTTTTCTGATTCGGCCAGTAAGGCTTTGTTGACATATTCTAAAAGATCTTGTTCCGATTTAATATCGGCTCCTAACTTAGCAAAAAAATCTTTGTCATGGGGGACATCGTCCCGCATTTCCACTTTAGTAACTTCCAAATGCACTTGGGCAATTTTTCCTCGTTCATTTTCTTGAAATTGCGGCTCGTCGGGAACGTGCACCTCAATGATTTTCTTGTCGCCCGTTTTCATGTTTTGCAAGGCCTCAATCATTTCTGGGAAAAGACCCTCTTGATCAGTAATTTTTACTCGAGCTTCTTTTCGGGAAAAAATTGACCGTTCTTCATTATCTATCAAACCTTTTTGGTTGATGTAGACGATTTCCCCGTATGCCGCTTGATCGTTTTTTTCAACAAAATTATGTAAATAATCGATTTCCATTTCGATTAAATAATCCCGGTATTTTTCGTCAAAAGACGGCGTTTGTTTCTCCAGCTTGAGGGTTTCTGGAGGAAGAAATTCAAATTCGGGAAAGACGGAAAATTCAAGAGTAAAAGCAAAATTCGATCCTTCTGTCGGCAAATCTTTATGGTCGGCGACTAAACGTGTTACGGGTTTACATCCCGATTTTCCCACAGCTTTTTCATGGTTTTGTTCAACAATTTTTTCTCGTACTTCTTCGGCAATTTGGTGGCCAAAGCGTTTTCGCAATAGGTTCACGGGGATTTTTCCTGGGCGAAAGCCTTTAATATTCGCTTTCGATTTCAGGGTTTTATATTTCTTGGTAAACACCGAGTCGATCTCTGAAGCGGGAACGGTAACGAGCAAACGTTTTTTGAGAATGCCTATATTTTCAACTGCTACATCCATGATAAATGCCTAAAATTAAATAATCGAAATAATCAATGAAGAAACGTTAAATCTAAAGAGAAAAAGGAGAGCCCCAAGCGAGATAAAAGATGAAGTGAATTTGGTGGTACGGGAGATGGGAGTTGAACCCACACATCCTAAGATACTGGATCCTAAATCCAGCGCGTCTGCCAATTCCGCCACTCCCGCAAAAAAAATTATAATGATGATGCGGATAATCTAAATTTCTTCAAAATTTTTAAACAACCGCATTTTATCAGAGTCGGAAACCCACAGTGAGAACATGTGGTACGCCTGGCAGGATTCGAACCTGCGACCTTTGGATTCGAAGTCCACTGCTCTATCCAGCTGAGCTACAAGCGCAAAGTTACTATTTATATAAACCAAA
This sequence comes from Calvadosia cruxmelitensis, assembly GCA_900245855.1. NCBI lineage: Eukaryota > Metazoa > Cnidaria > Staurozoa > Stauromedusae > Kishinouyeidae > Calvadosia > Calvadosia cruxmelitensis. The sequence goes on from OFHS01000982.1 coordinate 22,150, forward strand.
AACTGGGGCGAGCGACGAGACTTGAACTCGCGACCTCCGGAGCCACAATCCAGTGCTCTGCCAGCTGAGCTACGCCCGCCATGGAAATTGGCTAAACGATCAAGATATACGCCCGAGAGGATTCGAACCTCCGACCTACTGATTAGAAGTCAGTTGCTCTATCCAACTGAGCTACGGGCGCATGGAACGTCTCCTTTCCAGGAATTACCTTTGTGATGATTTGTATTGTCGGGGTGAGAGGATTCGAACCTCCGACCCCCTGCTCCCAAAGCAGGTGCGCTAGCCAGACTGCGCCACACCCCGTAACAACAATCGGAAAAGGTATATTTTAAATGGGGTTCATGTCAACTGGAAAGCGGAATAAAAAGAAAGTGGTTGAAATCAAAAACAATTCTTGCCCCGCTTATCCTTGTCTTTGAGCAATAAGACTAATATGGTAGACTGTATTCAAAGAACCAAAAAATATTTTTGTCTCTTGCCTCAGATTTGACCTAATATTCATGAATGACGCCATTTTTAATCCTTTTTTCTTATCGCTGAAGATCAGTTTTGTCTCCATTTTTATACAAACAATTCCTGCTATTTTTTTCGGCTGGTGTATTCATAAAATGTCTTCATACTATAAATGGATCCCCGAAACGTTGATTATTTTACCTCTTGTCATTACCCCTTTGCTGATTGGATACTTTACCCTGATGATTTTTGAACCAGGTGATGATCCAACATCTTTTTTAAGTCTCTTGGGAAAACATTTAATATTTGATTGGAAAGGGGCTGTTTTAGTGGTTTCTATTATTAGTTTTCCTTTGTATGTTCAAGCGGCTACACTTTCCTTCGCGAATGTTGATTCTGATTTGGAATTTGCTTCTCGTTGTTTGGGATATAATCGCTTCAGTACTTTCGTGTGCATCAGCTTACCTTTGGCTTTTCGTGGAATTCTCAGCGGAACAATTTTTGCTTTTGCGCGTTGCTTGGGGGAATTTGGGGCGACTGGAGTTATTGCGGGTTCTATTCCTGGCGTTACTGAAACTATGCCTCTGGCCATGTATCGATATATTAACACGCCTGGTATGGAAGACTCCTTGCAACAATTGATCTGGATTTCTATTTCTGTTTCTCTTCTTTCTATGCTCCTTATTCGATGGTGCGCTCGAACTTCAGGAAAAAATTAGAACTTCGTTATGAGACTTCCCTTGTGGGAGCTTCAGGAGAATTCAATTCACGGGCTGATATAGATATAATGTTTAATCGACTCGTGATCGAAGGTGAATCTGGTAGCGGAAAAACAACCTTGCTCAAAGTAATCGCTGGTGCTTGTTCGGTTTCCTCGGGTTTTTTGCGTTTGGATGGTACGGTATTTTTTGATACCCAACGCCGTATTTATCTTCCTGTTCATCGTCGGGAGATTGGTTTTGTCTTCCAATATCCGCTTCTTTTTCCTCATTTGAATATCCAACAAAATATCACCTACTCGAAAAAAATAAAAAACAAAGAAAATATAGACAAAATGATTTCACTGTTAGAAATAAACCATATCTTAACACGTTTACCCGGCAAGTTGTCTCGTGGAGAACAGCAAAGAGTGGCCCTTGCCCGAACTCTCCTCAGTGAACCTAAATTATTACTTTTGGATGAACCTTTGACGGGGATTGATTTGAAAAGAAAAGAAAAAATACTGGACTACTTGGTTCATTTAAATGAAGAAAAAAAAGTGCCACTTATTTACGTGACTCATTCGCATTTCGAAAAAGATAGATTGAGAGGGCAGAGCATCAGGCTTGAAAACGGTAAAATCATTCAATAAAATAATAAAATTATGAACCGACGTTTGGTAATCCTTGGTGGGGGAAATATGGGACTCGCAATAGCTGTTTCTCTGCTCCAAAAAAATATTTTCCCACTTGAAAAATTTTTGTTCGTTGAACCGAACCCAAAACGGAGGATTTTTCTCTCTGAGGAGCACCAGTTTCAGACGCTTTCCACTCTAGAAGAGTTACTGTCGCACGATGTGATTCTGCTAGCTGTCAAACCTCAAATAGCTGATTTGGTGTTGTCATCTCTTCAAGGCAAGGTCAATGCCAACCATCTTTTGATTTCTATTATGGCAGGGATTTCCATGAAACGCCTACGTCAAGTTGGAGGAAGTACGCCATGTATTCGCGTTATGCCCAACACACCCGCTTCTATTGGCAAAGGAGCTTCGGCTTATTTTGGGGATGAAAGCACGACGGCGGAAAGTTTTGCTCTTTGCCGAAGAATATTCTCGGCTATAGGTCAAGTAGTTCAAGTCGATTCCGAAGAGGAACTTAATGCGGTCACTGCGATTTCGGGAAGTGGGCCAGCCTATGTGTTTTATTTGGCGGAATCGATGAAACATGCGGCTATGAAATTAGGACTGAGTGAAGAAAAAGCGGAAATACTCGTTACTCAAACTCTTGTGGGTTCCGCTGAATTATTAAATCAATCAAGCCAAGATGCAAAAACTCTGCGTCAAAATGTCACTTCTCCTCGGGGAACGACTCAAGCCGCGTGCGAATACTTCGATGCCATGGATTTTTCTTCCATTATCGCGGAGGGTTGCCGCCGAGCCTATATCCGAGCCGATGAATTGTCTCAATTGTAAGGGGTGAATTTTCGGTAAATCATAATATTATTTTTCATTTTTTCTATAAACCATTATGTCTTCAATTGTTTTTCCCTCTTTCAAGTATGGTATTATTGCTCTTTCTTACGTTCTTCTTCTTGTCCCAGTGCTCTTGGCTCAAAAGAGCTTAAAATCGGAAGAAGAAAAAGAAAGTTACGCATTGGGCTTTAATATCGGCAATAGTTTTAAACAGCAAGGAATCACCCCCAAACTTGACGTCTTTTTCGAAGCGATCAAGGTTGGATTGGATGGTAAACAACCTCTCATGGAACAACAAGAAATTATTCAAGCTTTGACGAGCCTCCAAGAAAAGACGCAAAAGAGGCATGCTGCTCAGAAAAACGTTGAAGCACTGGAAAATAAGAAGAAAAGTTTTGAATTTTTACAAAAGAACAAAATTGCAAAGGGCGTAAAAACGCTTCCGAGTGGTCTGCAATATAAAGTTGTCACAGATGGGAAAGGAGAGCTTCCTAAAGCCACAGATACAGTTAAAGTGCACTATAAAGGCACGCTGATCGACGGAACAGAATTCGACTCGTCCTACACGCGTGGAGCACCAGCAGAATTTCCTGTAAATCGCGTCATTCCTGGCTGGACCGAAGCCCTCCAAAAAATGAAAGTCGGCTCAACTTGGGAACTGGTTATTCCATCGGTACTGGCTTATGGTGATAATCCACCTCAGGGTTCGGTGATTCCCGCTGGGGCGGCTCTCCTCTTTACGGTAGAACTCTTAGAAATTAAGAAATAATTGTCCCTAAAATTTGCATTGGCAACCTTGGCAAACGTGAGTAAATTCATTTTTAAGATATTCCTCGCGTTTGCTTTTTGAGTAATGCACTCTTTTCTTTAAATTGTTGCAAAATTTTTAGAACAAAATAAATATCAAAAAACAGTAGTATCTAAAATAGAAACCTCCCACAATTTTTAATTGTGGGAGGTTTCTATGAGAATTTACCAAATAGTCAGGAATAGATTCTCGGGTTACTCTAAGACTGAATTATTTTAACGAATGAAAACCTATCATGTTGCCTTCGGTGTCAAAGGCAAGTGAAATATAACCATGTTCGCCAATGGAAAATTTAGATCTTACAATTCGGCCGCCAGCCTTCTCAATTCGAGCCTCTTCAACGGCACAGTCCTCAGAAAAAAAATAGACCATTGTGCCTCCAGGGCCGGGCTTAGTATCTTTCATCTTGACCAAAGCTCCACCAGCACCATGTGAATTAAAGTCATCATCAAACATCCGCATTTGAACGGTGCTATCATTAGGGTCATCCATCTTCGAGAGCTTGGTTGCCAGTACGGTTTCATAAAAATTTTGGGCACGATCCATTTCATCAACATATATATCAAAAAAACCTATTTTTCTCATATTTAATCCTTTGTTGTTATTACATTTACATGTTACTCGGTAATGCATATTGTAAGCAGTCGTAATATTATACGTATTGTATAAATCAGACATCAAATTTATGTGCGTATTTTGATGGCGTGTAGCCAGTTATTTTGCGAAACGAGTGAATAAAATGTGATTGGTCGGCGTAGAAAGTCAAATAATGTTGCTCAAAGGACTGCTGTAGCCGCAATATTTTAAGGAAATCATGAGGCAAAAACCCTGTAGTTTGCTTGAGTGTTCGTTGTAGTTGTCGAGGCGACATACCAGCAATAGCTGCCATACCAGCTACAGTATTAATATCATCTATATAAGTAAGTAATTTTGCGGTAACCGCATTAACCGCTACTATATTTTCATTGATAAGCTGGTGGACCAGTTGAGATAAAACCGACTGTTTGCCGCAGAAATTTCGTTTCACAAGTTCTTGGCCTATTTCTATGAGTGGTAGCTTGCCTAAATATGGAGTATCTATAACCCCGTAAACAATGTCATCAAAGTTGGCCCGCCAAACACCAGGCAGAAATCGTATACCAACAAAATGAAAGTTTTTACCCAAGTTGAGGGCTTCAGCAGTAACGCGCAATGCCGTTACTCCCGTTTTTTGCGGGGCAGCTAGGTTAAATACAATATGTATGCAGGCATCGGGCAGGACATGAAAAAAGAAATCATCTGGTAAAACTGTATCTGTTTTTATTTCCCAAAACCGATGTACAAACTCAGATAAATTACTCGGAGGCTCCACTTCAGTATATTCTAGTGGCTTTAGCAGGCTTTTTTGCGACGGACTATACATACGCAATTTCTTTAGAGTTATTCTCCAGCCAAAAGTAACCTCTTCCACTTTTTATTGCGGTTATTAATGGGAGAGAGCCATTTCATAAAGGATTGAAATGGAGAAACGCCTGTTCAAAATAAAGTTCAGGCTCTTAGAAAAATGTTCGCAAAGAGTTCACGTGATTTTATTTTTCTCAATACAGGAATCGAGACAAGTCTTTGGTTAATCGATTTTTTATGGAATCCTAATCTGGTCTCAACTCATCCGTTAATAAATGAAGTTCCACGCATAATTTACTGATAATCTTTCATTTCTTCTTATTCGGCAGATAAAGATTCTAATTCTTGTTGCCCTTTCTCCCAATAAACCATTAAGCGCTCCACTTCTCCTGATAATTTTTTTTTCTCTTGTAACAGCTCTTTATATTGATCTTCATGACCTTTGGTATAAATTTTTGGCTGTTCGAGTTCGTCATGAATGGATTTGATGCGGCTCTCGCACTCTTCCAGTTTTTTTTCTGTATTCTTTAATTTTTTAGCGAGTTGCCGAACTTTCTTATTGTCTATTTTTTGATGGGTAAGAGTAGTTGAATTTTTAGGTCGTGTGGCATTGGTTCGATCAAGATAATCTTCGTTTTGTTTTTCCAAATATTCTGCATAGCCTCCAGGATAATAATCACTTCCGTCGTGCCGTAATTCTAAAACGGCATCGGCTACTTCTTGCACGAAATATCGATCATGGCTCACAAGAATAAGAGTACCTTCATACTTTCTGAGGGCTGTTGAAATGGCCGCAATAGTTTCCAAATCCATGTGGTTGGTTGGCTCGTCAAGAATCAAAACATTACTTCCTGCATAAATCAATCGAGAAAAAATTAGCCGAGCACGCTCTCCGCCACTTAATGCCCCAGTATTTTTATGCACATCATCACCACTAAACAACATCCGTGCAAGCGTCTTGCGTACTACGCCAATCGTTTCTCCTGGTGCATGTTGGTACAGCCATTCGTAAGGTGTGGTGTCATTTGGTACTGCGTCATGATGATTTTGTGGGCAATATCCGACATGAGCTTCATAGCCCCAATCAAAAGAGCCAGAATCAGGCGAGATTTTCTCCGTAAGTATTTTCAGTAAGGTGGATTTACCGATGCCGTTCGCCCCAATTACGGCTAATTTTTCTCCTCGTTTGAGTTCAAAAGAAAGATCATGGATAACTTTTTTTTCTCCAAAAGATTTTTCTAAGCCGCGACAGTGAAGAACTTGTTTTCCAGAGGGACGTTGACAAAAAAATGAAAAATGAGGAGCCACGCGTGACGAACGCGTAATATGAATATCTTCCATTTTATCGATAACTTTTTTACGGCTGTTTGCCTGCCTGGCTTTGGTTGCTTTAGCACTAAAACGAGCAATAAACTGTTCCATTTCATTCTTCTTTTTTTCTTGTCGAGTAATATCCCGTTGCTTTTGAAATTCGTCGAGCTCTTTTTGTTTTATAAATTGTTGATAATTTCCCGAGTAAGAACGAATTTCCTCGTAATCCACGTCAAGGATATGGGTAGAAACTTTGTCTAATAAGTGATGATCGTGAGAAATAACCACTAAAATTCCTTTAAACTCTTGCAAATACTCTTCGAGCCAAGCGATCGATGCCATGTCAAGGTGATTGGTTGGTTCGTCAAGCAGTAAAATATCGGGAGAAGAAAAGAGGCACTGAGCCAAGAGCACACGAAGCTTATAACCACCAGAAAGGGACGACATAAGGTTGTCACCCAAAGAAGGAAGGACGCCCAAGCCAGCTAAAATTTCAGAAGCTTCGGCTTCGGCTTCATAACCGTTTTCATCAGCAATAATCATTTCTAATTGGGCCAAACGATGTCCCATAGCATCGCTGAATGTTTTTGCAGATAAAAGCTCTTCTTTCTCGGAGAGCGTATTCCAGAGCGTCTCCTTCCCCATTAACACTACGTCGTTGATTCGCATATTTTCAAAACTGTAGTGATCCTGGCGTAAAACTCCGACTTTCGCATCTTTTGGAATAGAGATTTTCCCATTTTCAGGAGTCGCTACTCTCGAAAGGATCTTTAAAAAGGTAGTTTTCCCTGAGCCATTGGCTCCGACAATACCATAACGGTTGCCATAATAAAGGTTGAGGGTTACGTTATCAAAGAGCACCCTTTGCCCGAAATAAACACCAAGTTGTTGAATTTGAATGGTCATATTAAAAATAAATCAGCACAGACGGCTTAAATGAAATAAAAAAAGAGCATTAGGAAAAGGGCTTGTTATTTAGTAAAGCTTCTGCCGCTTTCCAACGAAAACGACGGCGATACTGAGACGGAAAATCATGATGTTGTTCATAATATTTGCACAAAAAACGAAGAGTTCCAGCGTTTGCATATCCACCGCCAGCAATTCCCTTTGTTTCCCCATGGATTTGAGCGTATTTTATGAAACTTTGGTCTCGATAATGTTTTGCCACAATAGAAGCCGCTGCGGTTGCGGTGTAAATCGAATCCGCTTTATTGATGGCTTCGGTTCTTTCGTCGATCAACGGAGCAAAAAGGTTATGTCCGTCTAGAATACAGCGGTCAAAAGTTAGGGCTTCAATAATTTCTCGTGCTTTTTTTTGTTCTAAACGATTAAGGCCACGAGTCAGTAGTGCCTGATCAATTTCAGCTGCTGAAGCTTCAAGGCAACAAGAGTCATATCGCGACTCGATATACGTAGCCAATTTTGCTCGCTCTTCTTTTGCTCGCGGGGAGCTCCCAATAGTTTTGGAATCACGAATACCTTTTGCCCGCAATTCTTCTTCGTCATTTTGTGGTACGACTACTCCTGCTATAAACATTGAACCAATTACTGGTCCTCGACCCGCTTCGTCGATTCCCAGGATGCGTAGATTCATTTGGGAAAATAACGAATTTGTGATCCCTGTTGAATAACATGACGTGTTGAAAAACCAGCAGGCACTTCGAGCACCATGTCCGCTTGCAGCCCATGACCATAAGTAGGAATTTTATTTCCGAGCATGATAGAGGGCGGCGGAACGTTTTCTTCGATATGTAAGATTTGACCACGAAGAATCCAAATAATATCGATGGCAAACCGCATGTTTTTCATCCAAAAAATAGCTTCTTGCGGTTCATCGTAAAGAAAAAGCATGCCATGTCCCTCTATCAAACTCTCGCGAAACCCTAACCCTAATCTCTGTTTTTCAGGAGTACTGACCACTTCGGTCATAACGGATAAACGACCGTCGATCTCAACTCGTGCCCCACTTCCAAAAAGAAGACTCCCACTTCCTAAAAAAAGGGTGAATATGAACCAAAACCTCATACTATTGTTTATCATCATTCAGTCGCTTCATTTTTTTTTTAATCATGTTACGTCGCAATGGTGATATATGGTCGATAAATAAGATTCCGTTGAGATGATCGATTTCATGTTGTACGCAAACCGCTGCAAGTCCGCAAAAAGAATGGATGCGTTCTTCCCCATTCACGTCTTTAAAAGTAGCTTCAACTGTTTCTGAACGGGTTACCTCTGCCTTTTGTCCAGGAAAAGACAAACAGCCTTCCTCAAAAGTAATTTCTCCTGATCGCGATACAATTTGTGGGTTAATCAAGGTCAAAGGTTCACTTCGTTCTTCCTCGCCCTCTTGAGTTGGAACATCCATAACAAACATTCTTAAGTCCAATCCCACCTGAGTTGCAGCTAACCCTATACCTTGATACTCATACATGGTATAAAACATGCGATCAGCAATTAATTTAAGATCGGATTCAAAAAATTCCGCTGTCGCTCGGTTGCGTAAAAAAGGATCGGGAAACAACAAAATTTTATAGCTTTTCATAGAAGACAAAAAACATCGTAAGCATTCGTGCAAAAAAGTTAGAAATACCAAAATCACCGCATGAGTGCAACGTCTCGGGCATATCAGAAAATAAAATCTACGGAAATGAAATAGAGAAATAGGTTGCAAATATAACGTTTTAACTTTTCGAGCGCAAATTGCATGACGTATTCCTTTATTTTTTAACGATTTATCTTTAAGAATGCTTATTTTGTTATATAACGCCTAAGAATCAATGTTATTCCGTTGAAAAAAAAACAGAATTCTTATCACGGTTTAAAAGATCTGGCGTTCCTTGCTCTACCACTTCTGTTTGTCCATTTTTTGTTTTCAAGATAATCACAGAATCAGCAAAGAGCATAATATTTTGCTTTTCATGAACCGTATAAAGTAAAGTTACATTTTTTTTTTCTATTTGGTGACGTAGCATTTTTCGTATATGATTTTGGGTTGCCGCATCAATTCCAGCAAAGGGTTCATCTAACAATAAAACATACCCTTCTTGCGTTTCGTTAAAACTCGCTCTGAGAAGACACCGAGCAATGGCGGCTCTTTGCTTTTGGCCACCTGAAAGAAATGACGGTGTCTCATTGTCTAATCCACCCAATCCAATTTCTTCTAAGATGTTCAGGATATTTTTGCGATATGAACCAGGGTTCAATTTACCCCTAATTCCCATTGCAAGGTTTTCCATCAATGTTAAATGAGCAAAGAGGTTGTTTTCTTGAAACATAAAGGAACATTGGCGGTCCTTGGGTTCATAATCTTGGACATCAATGCCATTAAATCGAATGCGACCAGAAGCAGGAAACAAAAATCCACCTGCTAAATAAAGTAAGGTCGTTTTCCCGCATCCGCTCATGCCAGCGAGGGCATGAGTTTTTTTCGAAGAAAGCTGAAAGTTAAAATTAAATAAACAGTCTCTTTTCGGGTAATGGAAACGTACATTTTCAAACTCGATCATACTTGTTTTCGAGTACGGTGTAAAAACTCAGGGGCCAGGAAAAAACCAAAGGCCAATAAACAAAGCCAAATAGCCACAACCGACGCGTCATTATTGCGGTAACTTCCCATTAAACGAGAAAGTAATAAAGGAAGAGTTATAAAATTTTCTGATCCAAATAAACTGATCACGGACAAATCTCCAACCGATAAACCAGCCGCGATCGACCAAGCTTTAAATACTGCCGAGCGAACCAGCGGGAAATCGACATAACAAAAAAAGCGAAATCGATTTAAACCTAAGGAACGGCTTAAGGTACTATATTTTTGAAATGAAAAACCTAATTCTCTTCCTAACACGCGTTGTGTGAATGGCAAAGTCATGATTGCATTGATCAAGATCACCACCAAATATTTATGTTCGAATAAATATTCGTGACGTTGTAATAAAATGAAAAAACCAGTGGCGAGGAAAAAAGGTGAAAAAACAAGGATAACGCTTGGTATTGAACGAAATAAACGGAAAAAATAATTCTCACGAAAAGCCATGTTGAGAAAAATAGTCGCAAAAACACTCAATGTGGCTGATGCTAAAGCAATCCCCAACGTATTTTTAATCGCCTTTAAAAAAAAATATTGAAACGGTAAAAGAAAAAAATCGACTTGAAAAATACCAGAAAAATTTGAAAGAAGAGGTAAAAACGCAAAAACGCAAAGGGCGATCAGAGAAGTGAAAAAAACAATTCCCTTTTTCTCAGGGGTGTTTTGATATTCAAGTATTCTTGCGTGTGGCTGGAAAATT
>OFHS01000983.1:13075-32546 GCA_900245855.1 Calvadosia cruxmelitensis
CAACCTCTGTCTGAATCAACTATTTTTATCCTCTTAATATCACGACCCGCTTAATATCACTTCAGTTTGATAACCAACCTCTGTTTGAATCAACTATTTTTATCCTCTTAATATCACGACCCGCTTATTATCACGATTTTTGCCTGGAAATTTACAGTAATATTAACGAGGTTTCACTGTAGAGTACTGGTGAAAATGGCGATGAAATTGTAAATTTAATTTCAGTCATCTTGCGTAACTATCTATTTATGAATGAAATTAGATGCATGGCAGTGATTGCAGTGAGATCTTGCACATGTCCATATATCTGGCGGATTTGCAACCATCCGTATAATTTGTAACGATTAGTTTGATTAACTTGGTATCGCTACGACAAAGGCAGTCAAGAAGCAAAGACGAAACAGTGATGAGACGTTATGCAACTTGCTGTGTACTTTAGAAGAATAACAATAGTAAAAGAAAGAAAGAAATAATGTGGATAACTGCAGACAAGCGAAATAATTCTAATAAGGAAAGTACTGGGAACTAATATGAGTTACATGAAATTGAGGTTAAGAACAAGGCGAGACTGTAGGAAGACATTGCTAATACTGTGATCATAGTGACTGCTACAGATTCTTGTTCTTTGTCCATTGATCTACATGTATCTGATCTTTGTTTCTTTCGTGTAGACTTCAACGAATGCAACGGATTGACCGAATGTGATGCTGCAACGAGCACATGTATCAACACACCTGGAGATTACCACTGCAAGTGTAAAATGGGATTCAAATACGCCAGCAACAATCGCACATGCGAAGGTGAAACACTCATATTCATAATCATAACCTGTATTAGCGACCACCTCTATAGAGCAGCCACCTGTCTATAAAGGCCACTCTTCATAACCCCAAAATGACACTTTCTATAGAAATCAACCTGGACAAAAAGGCCACCTGTCTTTAAAGATCATTTTCCTCAGGTCCCAAAGGTGACCATTATGGATAGGTTTAACTGTATCGCGCTTCATCCTGATGCAATTCGATGCGGACATATCCCAGTCCAATCCGAGGTGATCCTGACTCGCGATCCGAATTGAAGATTGGATTGACGAGCATTGCTAACAAGTCCATCTGTTCCACGCTCTTGTTGAAACAGTGCAGTTAGTTCACAAAATCGCAGTTAGTTGAGATACGAATCCTGTGGAATTATACAAGGTTCTATTATTGTTGTCAGATCGCGACGAGTGCTCAGAGGCCATTGACAAATGCGACCATCAATGCCATAATGCATTTGGATCATACACGTGCTCTTGTCGCCATGGTTATCGTCTGATGCCAGATGGTAGATCTTGCCAAGGTATGTATATAATAAGATGTATGGTCAATCTCTTGTTAATTAATTATGGAATAACGAGGCGTGTCCTGGTAGTATAGTCACATACACTCTCATCGGCCAATAACGGCGTAGAACTCGTGTCACGTGGACACCGAACGGCCGCAAGCGTGCGCCACCGAGTGTAGATTTGCGTCCTGGTAATAAGATGAAAAAAATATCAAAAAAAGGACATTTGCTATGATAAATAAATTCATGATTCACCAAGAAAGAAAAAAGAAGGTGTGTATAACTAAGTTCTCTGGCTAACTCTCTCTCTCTCTGTGGCTAGATATAAGCTGGCAAAGATATAATATTATTAATATATGTTATAATTATAATTAATTAATTATACGATAAACGGAAATGAGAACAATAGAGATTAATATAAGAGGCTAACTGACACAAGAAAGAGGCTACGAATAATTAAGTATGCTATATGTATTTGTTAATTGTCTCATAAACTGTTGTTTGATGATTTCAGCTAGCAATTTCAACTTCCTTGGAGACCTTTTGCTCGATACTATTCAATGATTGTGGTTTAATCGGATTCCGTTGTATGCGACATTTCATATGATGAGATATATCCTCCTTTATATTTTTACGTTTCATGTTATTGAGGATCGTATCAGATTCATTTTTCATTCACCTTAACCGATAATCTTACGAATTATTTGTTATTCTTTGCAGACATTGACGAGTGTCAAAGCAACCGCTGCGATCAGAAGTGCGTGAACATGATTGGCTCATTCCGCTGTGATTGTAACCCTGGTTACATCCTTGATATTGATGGGAAGTCGTGCAAACGTGAGTCGCTTCATAGAATCGATAATATTATAATATTAACAAGTCGAATTTTTATACTTGTGTCCTCTGCTTGAAAATGCAGTTTGAAATTATAGATGTTACTCTGTAGATGTTACTGTTTACATTTACTGTCCTAAGATTTTGAATGGTTCTTATCGAGTTACCCATTGTTGTGCTCCAATACCGTCAATAGAATGTACACTTGTACAGTAAGTGATTAAGTTGGTATTGCACGTTCTTGCCAAGCTCTCCTAATTCACCACCGTTGTTGAGAGGCCATCTTCCAAAGATCGCCTGAAGATTAAATCTATACAGCTTAACTTGTATTAAACGACTACCTGTCGTAAGCGACCACCTGTCTTGGATGGTCACCTTTTAGTTGTCTCTACGGTGGTCGCTCGAGAGAGGTTGGAGTGTATACCATCGCCATTTTTACAAACACGGCGGTGTTATTAGGCTCTGCTGCATTTCCCTCGTCGGTATGTTTCAATGTCTTGCTTGCCATATCTACAGCTCAACTGTGCGAAGAATTACTGCCGCCGGTTTACGGCTTTGCCAATTGCGATGGCCGTTCAATGGGAAAGACGTGTCGCTTCTCCTGTCGTCATGGCTACGAACTTCAAGGGACCGTCACGCGAAGTTGCTTAGCGAGCGGGAAATGGTCTGGAACTGAGATAAAATGCCACCGTAAGCTTTGTTATTCTCTTTTGACATGTTAATTAATGCCGAGACATGATCAAAAGACGGTGCTTGTGGATGTGATTTTGCGAGTTATAATTCTGCAAGTTTGAAAAATAATCTTAAATAGAGCCTCCATTTGCTTGACGTCTATGGGCCTTCTTTATGTCAAAATGTAATTATCAAGAGAGTAATTTATTCTTAAAGAAGAGTAAAGAGGTACATCGTTGAGAAATCAAGAGAGAGAGAGAGAGAGTGATTTTGACAAAGAAGGTCTGGCGGTTGCAAGCTAAGCGAGGTTTTGAGTCTTGTACGTGGAGCCAAGTTCAGATATATTCAATGCCGTAGATGATTAATAGAATGTCATCAAGATGCATCGTGGGATTCCGCTATTTTCCAGACACCTTGTTTTGACCAAATATGGACGGTTTCGACAGCCAATGAAAATGTGGAAACTTCACTTGCACTGCTCATGGCCAATTATATTCGCTTTCTTTTGAACAGAATTCTGCGTCCACTTGTCTTAATATTCAGTTTTATGCGCTTTAATTAAACTTTGAGTTGCCATGAATGCCCCGTTAATTAGGTGAGGCTATTCTTAATGTAATAGAGAGTTTCTTCTCAACATTTCTGTTGTTAATTTTTCAGCGAAAGCATGTGACGTTCCCAGACCTCCACTAAATGGCAAGCTCACTTTACCTTGTGATCTCAGCTACCAATCAACATGCCCAGTGTCTTGCAATCGAGGCTATCGTTTACGAGGCCCAGACGTGCTGTTCTGTTCCATTGAGAATGATGTGCTGACTTGGAATGCGTCGAAATCCTACTGCGAAGGTAAGAGTTTACTGAAATGTTGACGCAAAGTATCTATCGAAGTAAAATGTATTCACTACGAAGCGTACAGTGAAACCTTTCTATAATGGTCACCTCTGGGACACTGAGGAAAATGAACTGTATAGACAGGTGGCCTTTCTGTCCAGGTTGATTTCTTTAGAAAGCATCATTTTGAGATATGAAGAATAGCCTTTATATACAAATGGCTGCTCTATACAGGTGTCCGCTAATACAGGTTTGACTGTACTGTCTAGTCCTGCATGGTGATTGGCTTATTACGGTACTTCCTCTATGTGGTGCTAAATATGGAGAAATTCACATATTTATCAGCTGTAATGGACAATTTAAATAGTCATACACTCAACATTTACTATATTGTATTAATTATTTTATTAGTTTTTGTTGATCATTATTAATGAAAAAGAACCAATCCCTCAGTTTGGTTATGATGATAATTAAAATGTACACACATTCCTTGAGTTTAATAATCAGAGTAAAGAGTGCATGGTTGAAATTCAGGAAAGCTATTCCAGCGCGAGATTTGAATAGACGATAAAGAGCACGAATAATGCGTTTGATTGATCTCGATTGTCTGTCTTGCCATGTGAGCCATACAGCCTTATCTTGTGTTGAATGCTGACACACACTGCTTTCCTTCTAGAAATTCTCGTTTGCAAGCCAAACCCTTGTCAGAACGGAGGCAGCTGTCGCATCGAGACATATACAACATACACATGTAACTGCACTGGCACGGGTCACGTGGGTAAGAACTGCGAGACTGGCCTCGTAACCTTGCCGCAATTTCCCAAGATGCAAGTTGGCATTCAGTCAAGCATCCTTGTTATGAAGGCAATGCCGAAAGATCGTGTCAGTGTTACCATGGTTGCCGATCCCGGGATCACCCTGTCGCCCTCGACTGTGGTGATCACAAGGCCTGCTAGCCAGCAAGGGTTCACCGTCACAGCATCGACACCTGGATTGAAGAAGATCACTTATTACGTGACGAGTGACGAGAAATACGTGAACCCCCCGATGTCGGTGTTGTTAGCTTTCGACGCATCGGCTGACTCAAGCGTCAACAGTCTCGTCCCTCTCGACCCCGGATGCTTTAAGGTCACCCTCTCGCCCCACGTTTCATTATCGTGTTCTACCGTTCAACTGCACTCCAGTTTACCATGGCAACGCAATGGTCAATTTGCCTCCACACAAGGAGCCTCGTTTGTGATTGTTGGCCAGGCAACCTTTCCACTTGCGTTACCTGGCATCGACGTCGTCAAGATCCTTGCCTCTTTGCGTCATTATGCCGATGTCTCAGTTGCGTCGTCGGCGACTAGCTGTGTACCACGCCCTCTCACGGAAGCACAACTCCAGCACGTGGCTAAGTCTGACGTACTCATGAAAGATACCCTTGAGCAATTCAACAAGCTAACACCATCATGGTTCTCAATATCTCTCAGGGAGCAACTGACTCACTTCACAGAGGAAAGCGCACAAGCAAAGCTGATGAGCGGAAAAGAGTTGCAGCAGCACAGCGCATGCGCGACCATGTCCATCGAACCCAAGTCTCTTTTCATCGTTTACCTGCACAGAGAGCATCTCGTTATCAAAGTGCACAGCAAAGAGGTTCTGCTGCGCAGTGCGGGAATGTTCTGTATTGCCATAGACATGTGCCGACAAGAGCCTCATCTTGCCTTGCCAAAGGACAGTCTCGGACACATGGAGAACGTCCTGTCGTTCCACGAGATCCAGGCCCTAGGCTGGCACGTTAGTGTCCAATCCATTGGCTTCGCGCGCAATTCGCCGTTCGAGAGCACTCGCCAGTGTCTGATGCCAGCCAAACGAACGCCAGGATCATCCGCCAGTGTTGTGTTCGGTGGCGTTTCAATGACGGCCACTTACAAGACGTCTTTCAAAGGCAGGCTCACGGGAAACATGGCCGTTGGAATCGAGAGCATCAACGGAAAAGAGGTACTAATCAATCCACTAATTAAGATTCCGCATCATGTGGTATTTGAAGCGATATTGTCAATCCAGTGTAACCCCGTTAATCTCACATCAGTTAATATCATGACCCGCTCAATATCACAATCAATTTTATTGTCTCGTAAGCAACCCTCGAGCGATGTGATGTGTTGGCAGCCAACTGTCTTACGTCGTCGCGGCTTTGCTCGGAGAGCTACGTATATTTGTGTCAAGATTTTAATGGTAGTGGTTTTCTGTGGTAAATAATTTTTATTTATTTTTAGTCATTTTGTAACAAAGTTACTAGCAAAAGGAGGAACAAACTATTCCCGTAATAGTACTGTACAGTCAAACTCGTATTAACGGCCACCTCTATAGAGCAGCCACCTGTGTATAAAGGCCATTATTCATAACCCCAAAAAGAAACTTTCTATAGAAATCAACCCCTAGACAAAAAGGCCACCTGTCTATAAAGGTCATTTTCCATAGGTCCCAGAGGTGACCGTTATAGACAGGTTTCACTGTATTACATGATGATGATTGTCTCTTGATTTGCTTTGTGCTAGGACATGCTTTCAAGGCAACAATGCATGGATGGAAACACTCGATTTGAGACACCCGCTTGGTTCTCAACTGACATCCCGAAGAATATCTACGAGAGCAAGTCGATTGCACAGCATCTGACGTCATTGAAGCAAAGTAAGTGGATGTAGGTAATGCTTTTTTGATATCGAAATCGGAAAATCACTCCTGCCACGTGGCCTATCTCGCTGGTCACGTGGCCTATCACGCCAGTCACGTGACGTACCACCGAATCAATCTTGTCATGAATAAAAGTCTCAGTTTTACTTGAAAATAGTAAGAAACCATTTTGATTAAAGCCCAACCTGTCTCAAGAGGTCACTCAAGGGACCATTGGAATATTGGTTGCTTAACACAAGTGGGCATTCAAGACATGTAAGTTCTGTTATTTGAGCATATAGGAGCTAGTTGAAGGTGGTCTCTCAACACAGGTGGTCGCTTAAGACAGGTTGAACTGCATAAGCGCTGTAATCCGCGCTGTCAAAGATTGTCATTTATGCAGATCACAAATAGTGTGACCTTTGACCAACCTCAATCCCTTGCAAAAGTAAATGACGAATCCAGAGGGCAATAAGACTTGCACGAGCAACGCAAGCCTTTACATATCGAAATTCAAAGCATCTTAACCCCTCTTCCCGGGGATAACTCTTTGTCCAAGCTATAGGGGGAGTACCAGCTCATTGTTAAGGATCTGGAAGTAATGGGAGAAGCTACTGCAGGGGACTGTAATTTGAGCAATTGAGCAATTTCAGTAATTTGATTGAAATTTAGGGTTTGTTACGTTAGCCCATAGTAAACATATTTTATTTACATTTCAGAAACGTTATCAGAAACTGATGACGAGTTGTCTCTGCTTCAACACCGCGGGACAATGTTCCATATGAAGAGTGGACTTCGACCAATTCTGCGCAAAACATCAGAGCCCGTTAGCATAACGGTGGCGTTCAAATCGACGAAAACGTCGACGACGACGTCTGGCGATGACAACTTTGGCAAAGTGAACCAAATAGAGATGTTGTTCTTTCCTGTCATGGACCTTGAAAGCTTGCTATTGGGTATGTCCGTAATGACGCCATCATTGTCGACTGAATTTGAAGCGTTCAAAATGACGGTGAGCGACTGGTCGCTGACGCTTTCAGACGACATCAACGATCTATACATGAACATAGACAATTCGCAACTCGTCAGTGACAAGCTGAAGACGCATTACTACAAAGCTACGACCTTCTTACCTGACCTGAAGGCAATGATTACCAAATTGAACGATGATCTGTCCAGCGTCATCCCGTCGGCATACGTCGCACTAATGGATGCAAAAGCAACCGACATTGACGTCATGATCACAGCGATTGAACCGTCGATCGTTTCGCAACAATCGCCGAAGTTATTTCAGACGCTGGCGCTTCAATTCAATGGTAGCGTTTGTTTGTACTTACCATGCATCCAAGATACAATCATACATATGTATCCTTTGTCGAAAGACGTCGGGATGGGACAGTTCTGCAGCGATCCTTCTAGAGGACCATTTGACATGTGGCAAACCAAAGCCACCTTACTACGGGCGCAGTCGCCAGGAGACTTCTTGGAATTCGACGCCGGTAAAAGCGCGCATCTTTGCCTAGCGATCGATGGCGTTAATAAGGCTCGCTTTGAAGGAAGCTTGAAGCTGTTTGGAAACAAACTGCATAGGAGTTTTGTTGTGGAAAATAAAAGAGCGATTGTGAGCAAAAGTAACATGAAATTGTTTGGAAAATATCAGTTCCAAGTCAATGCAACCGTCGATTTGAGCTTGAAAGATTGGCGTTTGGCGTCTGTGGCTGTAAAAGGCGTTGGTTTTGGTGGGAGTACGTTTTTGAACGCATTGCAGGGCAAGCTTGACCGGCTGTCGGTGACGCAGTATTACGCATTAGAAAAGAGAGTGGAAAAAGCCCGTCGAACTGTCCTGGAAATGGAGAAAGAGAAGATCATCCTGCAAGGTCAAGTACAAAGTGACGTCCGCAGGGCAAATGAGGCAAGGGCAAAGGCAAATGTAGCCGAGACGACCTTCACAAGAAAACAATCCGAGTATAATTTCTTCTTGAGCAATTTCAAAAATTTCAAAACCGAGCTGGCTACGATTGAAAACGCGATTAAAAATGAATGTCAGATTTCGTCATGTCCTCTTGGCTGCGTGAAAGTAGAAAAGTGTGATGTGTGCCAGAAATCAGTCTTCATCAACAAAACCCTGCCTGCATGTAAGGTACTTGAAGAAGACCGCAGTTATACTCACTTGAAGACATTTAAAAGCGTGTGCTCGCATGTAGTGGAAGACAGGACACTGAAGTACACTGGAAACTGCAAGAAACCAGGTCCCGAGAGGGAATTTGCCAAGGCCATCATTGCCAAAATCAACAAGAAAATTAAAAATAATCAAAGCTTGACGATCGAAGACGCGCTCTATCTGCAGCAGGTGAACCACACTGCCGGCACGAAACTCTTGAAAGCAATCCAGCAGAGTAATTTCTTCAAATCCTTCTCCAGACGTTTGCTAGATGGTGCGCTGTCTGAGGACGACTTCAAACGCTTGGCTGAGTACAAGAATGCCAGTTTCGCTGAGAAAATGCGCCAGCAAATGCAAGAAATTATCAAATCGAAAGTGTTAAATGGCATCGCACTCAAATTGAATGAAAGTAAAAAGTTGACTGAAGCCGATTTTGTCAAAATAAAAGCCGTAGATCCTGAACTGGAAACAAAATTGCGTCAAAGCCAAAGCATGCAACTGATTCAAGAGCGCCTTGCGTCTGGAAAGAATTTGACAGAAGAAGATTTAGCTTTCTTGAACAGCACCAATACTGAGCAAGCCAGAAACATCACCGAAGCAATCAAACAAGCTCAGCTAACTAGAGG
Source organism: Calvadosia cruxmelitensis (assembly GCA_900245855.1). Classification (NCBI taxonomy): domain Eukaryota; kingdom Metazoa; phylum Cnidaria; class Staurozoa; order Stauromedusae; family Kishinouyeidae; genus Calvadosia; species Calvadosia cruxmelitensis. The sequence continues at coordinate 22,178 of OFHS01000983.1, forward strand.
GTTAATGGCAGATATTCAACGCAAGATCTCTGCTGGGAAATTGTCACCTCAAGATATCACAGCACTTGAGAAAATCAATCCTTCTGCTGCTGATAAACTGAAGAAAGCGTTGAAAGAACAACTGACAAAGACAGTGGAGGAAATGGAACGAAATATGAAGAATGTTAAAAATGCAATAAACCAAGGTTTCAACAACAGCGAATTCACTACATTGACGGATCAGCTCAACACATTCACGAACGGAATGAAACCAATTGACAAGGCAGAACTTGAAGCATTGCAAAGGAAACTGAAAGCCAGTAACGCAACTCAGGGTACAGTCCTCGAAGAGCTCGCCGAGCGTTTAGATTTGGCGCTTTCAATTGGTAACCTTACTGGTCTGTCGACAGATCTCAAACGCGTCAGTAAATCATTCTTCGGCGTCCTTGCACGCGTTGAGCTGCCAGAAATGTTGCAGAGCAGTCAGACAGGCATTTTGGAGGGTATCAAACATCTCCAGGATTGGTATACTGCTGCGTCACAATTTTTCGAGAAGCTCTGCTCAAATTGCGGTGACGATTGCAACAATGAACACACGTTTCAATCCGTATTGGGTTCATTACGAGACGGCCTCGCACAGTTCAAAAGCAAGGTTTGTACAGGAGGCTGGTCGCTCGGCAAAAAGATTCCAGGCATTTCATCCGTCTGCAATGAGGCTGAAAACATCCAGAGGTTCCTTAGCAATGCTGGAACAATGACAACCAGTGAATGCAGCAAGATCAATCGCCAGGTGATCCAACCCCTTCGCAAGATTTCTGATTTGTTCAAAGGAACTCGCATTGATGTCGTGAAGGCATTCGAAGAGGCATGGCAAAACCAGCCGCGTGTCGTCAGCGCCTTGGGCAGCTACAAACGGGCGAGCACAACCATGCAATCTACCTACGCCACGTTACTCGGCGCCAGTCTTCCAGTGCCAACCAAGAGTGCCATCATCAACGAAGTCAATGAATTGACCAGATCACGTGATGTTAGTGTTAAAGTGGCTGAATACGAAGCTGCTCTGGCTGCGACTAAGAGGCTAGCCAAGGTCATCGAGAGCATACCTAAAGAGATGAAGCGACTGGCCATTCAAAGTCTCCCGTCTACGGTCGATGCCGCCACAACAGCGGCCTTGAAGAAAGAAATGGCAACGTTGAGAAAGGCTCTGATCGATGCGCTGAAGAACTTGTGCCCGGACAAGTCGCTAGATGACGTCAAACTTCTTAGCGCTCTGCTTGGTGCGAGTGACAAAGAACTGGGAACACTGCTGGCCTCGCGATCGTTCGATGACATTTTCACAAATTCACAACGCCTTGGCAGCATTCTTGCTGAAAGTGTGAGACTATCTGGACAAATCAAAATCAAAGTAGCCACTTGTGTAAAAACTATAAAAACGGTCAACCCATTTCAGGATTTGAAGAAGTTTCTAGAAAGCGTCATGCCTTTAGCTAAGCGAACGTACAAGGATATAGTGAAAGACGTCAAGAAGGCGATGGCAAATCTGAAGAATGGAGTGAAGAGTCCTGTTGGAAAGCTTCTCAAATCCATGGAATCATTCATAGAGAATTCGCCTAAGTTCAATCTTCCACTCATTTTATCCATGAGACCCGCTTCTAGCCTCGTTACGCTGACCTCTGTTGAGAATTACTTTGCTGCTTCCGCCGGTCTCTTCAAAGGACTGTTGGACGTATCGAAGCAATGCAAAGATTGCCGACCAGAAGAGATATTTGGCAAATCAGGGTTGAAGAGCATCGCTGAGAAGTTTGATCGTTATCTGAAGCCAATATCAAAGAATGTCAGTCGTTTCTTCACCGATGTCTCCTACAATCTGCAAGGCATCTCGTTACTACATGCGTCATTGGAACGCCTGCGCACTGGACTACAGACCATCTACAAGAGTGATACTGGTATGAACGCAGATGGCATCGATCGAATTGCGCAATCCTTCTCCAAAGCTAAAGATGCCGTGAAAGATGTGAAGCAGGGTTACAGTCGATTGTATAACGCATGGGCTGGCATCGACAACAAGAAGATCAACCAATTGAAGAAAGATGTGAACGCAGTCGGCCAGGCTGTTGTCGACATGTACAAGAAATCGGATGGGGCGTTAAGCGAGTTAAAAGATGTGTTCACATCTGTCAATAATGCTCAGAAGTTCATCAAGAATTTGCCAGATAAATTCGAGGAGATAGGCCAGGGACCAATCGAAGCAAGACTCAATGTCATCAAAGAGGTTGGCAAAGGAATCAAAGAATTGACACAGCAATTGCCAAAACTTGTCACCACGAAATTGAAAAATACAGCACAAGTGTTCTTCGATGGGGAGTTCCTAGATACATTGGCCCCCAAACTTCAGAGCATTGCTAACACTGTCGATGGTATGACCACAGAGACGAGTGCCATGATGAATCTCATCGGAGTTAAAGCACCAATGCCAGATGCTTCACAGGGATTCAATGCCGTGCAATTTAAGAGTTCCATCGAGCAGCTCAAGCGGGCACCTGCTGCTAACCGAGCTGCAATTGCGCAGTCGATGCAACGGAAGACGGAAAAAAGTGAGAGCTTCTTGTCGAATGTGGTGGACGGTGCAAAGGACATCTACAAGGACGTCGCCGGATTTGTGTCTGACGTCAAAGCTAAATTTGACCAATTGAAGAAACGTATGGAAAAGTATGCTGTCATATACCGTGATGTCATGGCAACCGTTAAAGAATTGAAAAAGGGACCCTTGAGTGAGATTGGAGAAATTAAAGACGCAGCTAAAGAGCTCATTGACTCATTGTCAGACTACAACCTGGCCAAGCTGATGACAGCTGAGCCGGGCGTAGCCAAGAGGAAGGTCAAAGAATTGAAGGAACTGTTCTCGCTCTCAGCCTCCACGTTGTCCAGTATTGATACAATTCTGAAGCAATGTAAATCATGTAAAGTGGAGAACATAGTTGGATATCGTTTCATTGGTGACATGGCGAAGAACCTCGAAGGTAAATTCGAGTGGATGTTGTCTGGTCTTGAGAAATTAGCCGATGTGGCTGACGACACAATCGGAGAGATGAGGACGACATCAACGGCCGTCAGCAGCATCAGAGACCGATTCAAGGCTATTACTAAATCAGGACAGTTCAACTCAAAGACACTCCAAGACCTATCTAAAGCACTGACAGCATCATCACCCGAAATCGATAAAATAGTCCAAGGAGCTGAGAACATGGCGAAGTTATTGCTTGCTCAAGACGTTGACTTCCAAGTGTTACATGGAAATTTGAATTCCGTCGTTACAAAGCTAAGTGACCTTGCTAGCAAGTCGTCTGTTGTGCTTGGTAATGTTGAAACAGTCAAAGCCAATGCCAATTCAATGAAGGCTAAATTTGACCAGCTAAGACGTGATGCCATTGGACTCAAGCGAGGTCCATTGAAAACGAGACTTGAAGTTGCCAAAGCAATGTCACATGAATTGAAAAATCTAGTTGGAAACGTGCCGAAAATATTTGGCGAAAGCGTAACAGTCCTTGAGTCGCTCGGTGTGAACACGGATTGGATAACAGGCTTTGGTAACAACCTGGAGTCGATGACAAAAGCAGTGAATAGTATGACCGCAACAACTGACAAAGTGTTGAACGCCGCCGGGTACGCAGTGACTGGAGTTGATGACGTCAAACAAAAGCTACCAAGTGTCAAGGCAGGTTTCAAAGCCATTGCAGATGCACCATGGGATCAAAAACTCATGGTGGCTAACAATGCAATGCAACAGGCCAGTGGAATATTTGACATCGCTTTCAATGCCATTTCCAAAGTGGCGAATGAATTCAACGTGGATTTGACAAAAGACGATTTGATCGATGCTGCCGAAACTGTGGTTGGTAAACAACGCTTAGAGAAATTCAGGAACATTTTCAACACAACAACCAAGAAGTTACAGCAACTTCAGCAAGGTCCTATTTCAGAAATTGGAAAACTGACAGATGCTGTAGAAGGATTTGTTGATGGACTCGATGGCTTTGATATTAGTAAAGCACTCTTGTCAGATCCAGCTAGCTTGAGAAATAAAGTTTCAGAATTTCAGCAACTTGCACAATCAACAGGTGACATATTAGCAAGCGTTACAGATATTACTGGAGTTTGCACAGGATGTAACTTGGAAAAGGTTCTCGGAAAAGATTTTGCAAAGAAGCTATCCAATACTGTTGGAAAGAAATTCCAAGAAATGCAGGTGAACATAGCGGATATCGCTGGTCGTGTCAAAGTCGGCTATAATGGATGGGAGCAATTTGTAAATACATCCGAGACCCTGTCGTCGAGTTTTAAAAGTCTTGATTTAAAAGATGGCAAAATCACTCCGCAGACGTTTGATAAAGCAGCTGCCATCTTAAAGAGTTCTGCTTTGAACATGCAAAAATTGAAAGGTGCTTCGAGTGACATATTTAAAGCGTTGTTTGATGATGATAAAGATTTAGCTGAACTTGAGTCGCAATTCAGCGGATTGATAGATCAGGTCGGTGGTTTCATGAACAAGACAAGTATCGTTAGTGAAAATGTCGCCGATGTCTATCAAACAGGACTTGAAGTCAAAAACATATTTAATTCAATAGAAAAAAACGTCGACGGAATCAACAAGGGCCCGCTAGAGGTGAGGGTTGGCGTAGCGAGGAAGATTCTAGGCGGTGTTGATAAAATCATGAAAATATTCCCGACACTGTTGAATCAATCGACGGATTTAGGCACATCGCTTGGTATGAACGGTACATGGATGCGACGATTTGGCTCTAGATTGACGTCTGTTGCTGGTTCTGTGTCTAAAGTACTTCAGAAGACCGATTCTGTGTTGGAAGGGGTGGGTCTGACAGCGCAGGGTGTGACCAACATCACAGGATTGACGAAAGGCATACAGAATGACTTCCAGCAATTATTGGCTGCACCTTGGAAGGAGAAATTCAAGATATTCCAACGGGCGACTGATAAAATGAACAATGTTTTATCGCAGGCGAATGGTGTGGCATCAAACATGGATAAAACTATGAAGGAATTGACAGGAAAGAGTTTCAACATCTCCAATGGCCTTGGTTACATAACGGATAGTGTGTCTGGATTTATTGCCAATGTCACGAAGTCGGTGAAATTTGTCGAGGAGGTATTTATCGACGTTACTAATACGATCGACGCGATTAAATCTGGCCCGATTGAAAAGATCGGAGCGTTGACGGACAGCACAAAGGAACTCTTCAAGTCATTAGATCAATACAACCTTGCAGAGATCCTGTTGATGGCTCCGGGCACAGTCAAAGGGAAGCTAGGCGAGATCAAAGAAATCATCTCAGAATCTGGCGTCATCTTAAGAAACATATCAGATATTGTAACCAAAGTATGTCCCTCTTGCAATTTTGACGATATCCTTGGAAGCAGTTTCGTTAAAAATGTTACAAGCAGCCTAGAGAATGGATTCACGAAGTTGTCGGCAAACGTCGTGAAGGTGGTGGATAAAGTCGGTGAAGGAGCTATCGAAGTCCAGGGCATAACTCAATCCGTGCAAGGCATTCAAGACGGTATAAATAAACTCAAACATTTCAAATTAAATTCTGAAGGCTTTAAAAACGCTGCTGACATTTTAACATCATCATCAAAACACGTCGAGGACATTTTGGATCGCAGCAACAACATCTATCGACTGATGTTCAACGATAGCCTTGATTTGCAACTATTGAAAGGAAAATTCGAAGGTTTTGTATCCACGATGACTGGTATGATGAACAAAGTTGGTAACTTTTCAGACAAAGTTGGTGATGCGTTTAAGAGCGTCGAAGATGTAGCCAAAATATTCAAGCAAGTGGGAACTGATTTCGACAGCATTACCAAGGGACCGATTGAGAGCCGTTTAGCTGCCGTTCAAAATGTCATCAAAGGCGTAGACACAGTGCTAGGTTCACTACCTAATATCTTGAATAAGGCAAGCTTAGGATTAGATTCGACAGCATTCCTGAGGAAATTTGGCAAACAAGTGTCCGATCTCACAGGTGGTATCAGAGACGTCCTAAATAAGACGAGCCTCGTCGTCGGTGATGTGGGGCAAGCGATTAGTGGCGTCCAAGGGATTGGTAATACTGTGGCACAAATCGATCAGAAATTCGGACAGTTGTTGAGTGCACCATTAAACAAGAAATTTGAAATAGCCAAAGACATGATCAACTCAGCTAAATTGCTGACAGGTCAAGTGAATGGCGTAGCATCCAACGTGAACAGTGCCATTCAGACAGTCACAGGCAAAGTTCTCTTCACTGGCAATATATTTGGTAATGGCACTGCAGACCTACTTGATAAAATGTCCAATGGGGTCTCATTGATTGCAGATCGCTACGGGAAGTTTCAAATCCTAACCAAGACCATTGGTGAGGCGTTTAATAACATTTCGTCTGATCCGGTTAAATTTGCTCTAGAAGGTTTGCCCAAACTGTTCAAGGAATCCGAAGAGTTCATCAACCTCCTTCTGAACGACACTCGTGGCATCGCGGCCAGCATGGGCCTCGAGCTCGACAAATTCAACCTCGATCCCGCGATCGTGAAAGCAGCGAAGAACTTTTATGGTTTCGCAAAGACAACCTTAGGAGCAATTCAAAACGGTAAAGATCTTGTCACAAACTTTCAGAAACTGTTTGACAGTAAGAACTTTAAAGAGGCCATGGTGAATTTCCAAAAGCTCACAGACTCCGGCACTGGTTTTATAAAGAACTTAGATGAGCTCGGTGGCTTCATTTTCAAAGGCGACTGGAATGGAATGAAAGACAATTTCCAAGAGACTATGAACGACATCGGTGAGTCACTTGGTATTAACATGGAGAACGTGGGTGAGATGTTTACGAAGGCATTTGGTGTTGTTTCTAGTGCATTATCTGCTGCTAATTCAATCGAGCAGCTGCTCAAAATGAAAGAATTCAATCTTGAGACTGTCATGCACGCAGCCAAAGCAGCCATGCAGCTAGCCAAGAGCGCTGTCAGTTTGATGAATCATCTTGGTGCCAATATAGGAACGAAAGCACTCGAATCAGCCATGTCTAAGGTCAACGTCGTCGTTGCAGTCGTACAGATCGTCAAAGGTGTCTCCGATTTTATCAAATGGGTCAACGACGTCTGCGACATTACCTACGAGTCTGTGGTCATTCCAAAGAACCTCACTTATGTGTGCCTGAAGGAGAAACTTGAAATCGAGGACATCAAGGTCAAAGTGGAGCAGTGTGAATACGTCGTTAATGAGATCGCAGCTGGTTTTGGCGAACCAGACTACTGTTGCCATGGCAAGCAATGCGTTTACATTCAAAGTCCGTCTTGTTTGAAGCAGAATAAGGAATGCCTTGAGAAACGACTGAAGAAAGCCAAGGACATTCCCAATGTTAGACGCGATCTAATCGTGACCTACGAAGGCATGCGCCTGTCACAGTTAGCCATGGAAACGGCCACCATCAACAAGAAGGCAGCTCGCTTCCTGGAGAGCGGTGCCAACCTCTCTTGGAACCGCACATCAGCCTCTTTGTACCGCCTTTATCACGCGCACGCCAGGGCCAATGAGTCTTACTTTCAGATGAATCGTGACTTGATCACCTTGGGAGAAACAATCAACAAGTTTAGCAACAAATCCAAGATCGTCTTACGTCAAGCTGACTTCAACGTCGTTCTCTACCGTCCCTCGACATCGCGCATCCCCATGAAACTGACAGCTGTCAATCATCTAGGCAAAAATGTCATCTTTAATTCCGTCGTTGATCTTGTTCATAATCACGACGACTACATGCAATCAGTGGCGAGAATGATTCTGACGAATTCAGTTAAGTACGTCCCGTACCATCGCAGACGTCGTTCGACCGATAGTGGTGCCTTCCATCAACTCAGTTTGGAAGGATGGGCAGCCAAATGCGGAATCTTCACAGAGTTTATGGCCACTGTCAACGCCGGTCTTGATGATCTGGAAGGCGGAGTGTCGGCTGTGCTATCACAGAGCTCCCCCTCACGTGCTCGGTCGTCTTCGGCAGTTATCGTCAAGACGTCGTCATCTCCCGAAGCGGCAGCTAATGAATTGATTGACGAACTCAAGCGACAAAACACAGCCACGTCACCTCCGTCTCTCTTTGACCTTTTGAGAAACTGGAAAGCATCGATTGAAATGCAGATGCTGGCCGACGTCGGTGAGACTTGCGTCGATTACACTGACTGCGTTGACGCTTTCTTTGATAACGTAACTGCCATGCTTGATCCTAGCATGCAAGGCTATGACGTAGCCAAGGCGTCGTCTGAAAGAGTCAAGCAAACTCTCTTGAGCTTGCTATCTGCATCGACTCAATCCGAACTTGGCTCGAGAATTATTCGCCTTCGATCGTTAATTTCCACTTTAGAAAGATCCGTCGGCTTTTGTCACAGTGCCCCCAAGTTCACCTCTCTCCTTCCGCCTACCACCGTGGCTTACGAAGGCAAACAGCTCAGCCTCGATTGCAGTGCGACCAGTTTGTTATCAGTTACATACCAATGGCTTAGAAACGAGACTGTCTTACCCAACCAAGTTGATCGCCGTCTTGTCGTTGAGTCGTTGACATCTGACGATCGCGGCTACTACAGGTGCGTGGCGATCAGCGTCATCGGCGAGACGTCGTCTCCTTCAACGCTTGTCATCGTTCGTGCATATCCTGTCATCACTCGTCAGCCGAAGGACGTCACTGTCGTAGCAAGCGATCGCTCTTCGGTTAATTTCGTATGCAATGCAACGGAATCATCTAACATCGTCTACGAATGGAAGCACACCAGTTACGACTCGAGTGTCGTGACAACAGTCGGCTACGGCGCCGCTCTCAGACTCAAGACAGTGACTTTGAGCGAGGCTGGGTTTTACTGGTGTGAGGTTAATGACGGGAATGTCGTCGTGCCGTCGCGGAAGGCCAACTTGTTCGTCGTCAGCAGATCGAGCAAGCGCGATTACGTCACACTGTCAATCAGCATACAAGCGACGGCAGCGGAAGTAAAACGAGGCAGCTGTGGATTACCAGACAGCCTGGACACGAACAGCAGAAGCCTCTCCAGAGGGGCTGAACAATACTTGCGCCGTATCTTGAATTTGACAATGTCACGTGATGCCATTGCGATCGAATACTACAAAGAGACGGAGTCTGGCCGAAGTGCGAAGCTCAGAGTGGAGATCAGCGTTGAAACTCAAAGCACTAAGACGAAGACAGACGAGGTCGAACTGGCCATGGCAGCAGCCAATCAGAGAACGACACTGCAACAGAAGCTGGATGGCTTGCTACAAAAGTCGAACGACGGACGACTACTGATGCCCTGGGGCGATTGTCAATGGGGACTGAAGGCAGCCCCCGGAAAGACTGATTGGTTGGCCGAGGAAATGGCATGTCCCAGGGGGATGAACCTTGATGGCGATCGACTTCAGTGCCGTAAGTATCTCTTCAGTAACGGTGCTCATGACGTAATCAGGGCTGTGAGTCACAGGGTTGCTAGTGAGAATAAAGAATACTAGAGTAAAACTGTTAGCTGAAATCGTTACATTTTGAATAATCGGATTACTTTTCTACAAGAGTAACTCATATCATTAACTACTTAATGAGTATTTGAGCTGGAATAATGTTTAATTCCCAGATAATTATAATTGTGCATGTGCAGACAGGAATGACGTTTACATATATTAGCATAATCACGAGTAATACTACAGTATACAACAATAGTGATATGTATAGTGAATTAATGATAAGTTGATTGCGATATACTGTAGGCATGATAGGCCAGCATTAGCAGATAAAAGTCTTAAGATGTGAAAAAAAAATAGATTCAAATAGGAACGTGAACTAATGCCTTAGAAAAAATATTTTTGCCATATCGGACGTAACAATACTGCCAAGGTCACGGATTTCTTTCACATTTCGAAGTGAAATGGAGAAGCATTTGTCAAAAACATTTTTCAATGTTTTCAAAGTCCTTCGTTGGCTGGTCATCATTATACAGCATTGTAATTTATCCTCGTCGCCTTTTGACCTTGTTTATTCTGTTATTCGTTTCAGTTTCTTGTCCGCCGGGAACTTTCGACGATGGCAAAGGAGACTGTTCACCTTGCGCCATTGGATCATATCAGACGGCCAGCGGTAGCACAGACTGTATCCCATGCCCCAACGGTCAGCTGACGTCCAATAGTGGATCGGCTGCTGCAAGCATGTGTATTGAAAAAGGTAAGAAATCGTCTGCGTAATCAACGTACCAAGAGGAATTTATCACCCACAATGCATGATGATAGTAATAATGTTAATGATAATGATAATAATGATAATGATGATCATAATAATAATGATAATGATAATGATAATAATGATAATGA
>OFHS01000984.1:14650-32518 GCA_900245855.1 Calvadosia cruxmelitensis
TCACTGCATTGTCCACACAGCATGTTTTCATACTGTAATGAATTGCAAAATGATAGTGAAATCTTAAACACTTTGTTGCCCTTGTATCATGCTACTATACTTTCGCAATTCATATCCTAAGTAGGCTAAGCTGAGAGCGGTTGTTGTCTTTCGAGTTTAAGCTAAGAGACCACTATGATACGGTGTAAACGTAGTGCGGACATGTCATCACCACTCACTAGTGACATGTCATCACATTTGTAAATTCAGTCACAGAGAATGCTTGATTCTGTATACAGTCGAACACGATTGTCACCCCATTGGATAATGTCTCATTGTCGCTTATTGTCCCGCAACTGGATGTAATTTGTCATACTGGTTCAGTGGTTCTGCTAATTCGCTTTGTTTAATGTACCAGTTCGATTTACTAAATTCCACATTTGCATGCATGATGAAAGGGATATTAACCGGGTTCGACCACCTATTTATATATCAGTACGTCATACTGTACCTACTTTTGGGGACACCACAACGTTATAAGGAAGTTGATTCCACTATCTGGTAGTTTAATGAAAGTAAAACTTGTGTCGAACTTCACAGTTTTTACTTTTAGGTAAATGCTTCTGCTGTGACCGCAAGTGGTGGCTACCAAATAAAATCAGGTCCATTTAATTCCATACATGTGTATTCTCAACATTCCAATCGTTGAAATCAATCACATACCAGTTTTGCACCCGATTATGCTGATATTGACCTTGATTAAATTTTGATGATTATTCTGACATATATAAATATAGTATGTATACTGTATGGTATATACAGTGTAAACCTGTTAACCCCTATCCTGCTAGTAAAACCATTTAACTTAAGACTTGAAGTCGCTTCACCAATTGCTGATTGGTTGCCTGCTAAGGACTAACTATCTGATTGGTTATGTGTTACTACTTTTGACTTGTTTTGAAAACGTGTATACACGTCAATAGCAGGACAAGGGTTAATATCACAATCCGCTTAATATCACTTCAGTTTGAGAATCAAGCTCTGTCTTAATGAACTATTTGTACCCGCTTAATATCACTTCAGTTTGAGAATCAAGCTCTGTCTGAATCAACTATTTGTACCCGCTTAATATCAGTGCTGTACAGTAATTTTTCAAAAGTAACGAATTACTGTAATTCGTTACTTTTTGAAGTAATTGTAATTGTAATCGTTACTTTTCGCAGAGAGTAATTTGTAATTGTAACTTGTTACTTTTTCGGCCAGTAATTTGTAATCGTTACTTTTAAAAAAAGTCCGACCAGAAATTACTATTTTTGCTATTGTGCTCTCGTGAAGTTCACAAACAAAGCGAGGAAAAGTAGTGCATTCCGCATTTTATTTCCTGTGCAACGGACTTTGCACCTCGGTGCGCAGTGTTTATTCATTCATGAGCCCTTTGCCCGTCGGTAATGCGCTGATCTTTGTTCCAAGAACAAACGGTATCAAATGACGCCATTCATGTGGTGTGATGGTGTTGAATTTCACAGACGAATGGATGTAAACAAAGGAACTCGTGCATGATCTTGAAACATAATCTTCGCTTGCTGGTCGCTGCGGCAACAAATTCTTTTGTGACTTTTTTCTTTTCTTCCTTATTTCAATGATCGGGTGTGCTTTTTGACAAACAGAACTGATGTCTTGCAGATCAACGTTCTTGTCACTACGGTGTAGCATATTTTACAGTTGGTGTGTTGAAAAGTAAATTCGAAAAGTAATTTGTAAAGATTACTTTTTCGGTAAAGTAATTTTGTAATTGTAATCCGTTACTTTTTGAGATAAGTATTTTGTAATTGTAATTCGTTACTTTTACTCAAAGTAATTTGTAATTGTAATTCGTTACTAAATAAAAGTAATCTATACAGCACTGCAGTTAATATCACGACCTGCTTATTATCACTGTTTTTGACTGGAAAAGTATAATGATATTAACGAGGTTTCACTGTACCTGTGTACCAATCACTTGCAACTTCCGTTATAAACTGTTCATTGATAGGTTGAGATCTTGAGAATCGGACGTAGATGGCATGTGGCAGTCTCATCAAGCATTTACGTCAGCATTCTGACCGCCAATCAGTGCCCTTTCTCAGTCTTTATAAATGTCTTGTATTTCGTAATGTCGTTCTCTTGCAATCCGTACTTTCAAGCCTTCGGACGGGTTGGCTACCCCCCGTCGTATCTGCCACAATTATATATTCAACTTAATCATACACTCATCTGTGCTTCAATCAACCCCTCAACCTCATACCTTGCGGTATAATAATTTACAATCAATTTTTCCTTGACATGCTCTAGAAATTTTGCTAAATATTTCCAATCTTCTAAGGATGAAAACTGGTACGTTTGTAGGATGAATGTGATTTGTTGTGCCAGCAGATGTTGTTTTCATGGTAACAGTTGGACTCGTTCACCACTTGAAGTCTCATATGAAGATATATTGTGGTGAAGATTCAACAAAATCTAAATGACCTCACAGAATACAGTGACTATATGCAGTTTACGGTATAGCAACATGTTCTAATTTACACAAAGAACAATAGCTCTTACAGCAAATATTTGAAATATAACCACTTTTAACCAAACACAGACTTTCTGATCAGGGCCCTTATTGATGGACCGAGACTAAAGCGTAGACCAGGACTAGATATTAGTCTGGAGTAAATTACTAAAATCTGTATATGGGACTCGAGATTTACTTAAGTCTGGAGTAAATATTTACTATAAACTGTATATGGGACTTGAGATTTAGTCATGGACTATGCTTTAGTCCTGGTCTGCCCATGATTTATGGTGTAGTTCATGTAGCAAGTGCATTACGAGGAAGAGCCATCTATATTATAATGTTATTATATGTCCAGGTCCATGAATCCTTGTCCCAAGGGGAGGCAAATCATGTGATAATTACAATACCGGTATGTAAAATCATACCGGTATGTCAAACGTTAAAGTCAAATGGAGTAATGGTTGCTGGGAGCTACTCAAGGTCAATTTTTCAAATGATATTGGTGCCAAACCGATATTGACAAAACAAAGAGAAATGATGCTTTTTGTAGTTTGTCTTTATGTTATTACAAAGAAAAAATAATTATAAAGGATAAAGGTGTATAATAATAATATAGACGGTCCTCTACATGAAGAGGCCGTCCCTCTTCCTTTTAATGCACTTACTACATAAACTACGCCATAACTCACGGTCAGACGTGGATGGTCAAAGGTGTCAAAATGGGTATGAAATCATGGCAAAGCTAAATGAAGTTCACAAGGCTGGGGTGATACAGCTTCTCTGACAGTCGGTAATCGCAAACAGAACTGCAGCACTTGATGCTGGCAAGGGAAAACCCTCAACTTATTATATCAATATTGCGGATAGTGTCCGGAGGTGTTTGAATACTGATATTGGCAAAATATTGAAATTTTGGACCAATAAGGCATATTGATGTGAGGAGGAGCCGTTAATGGTCAGACAGTGAAACCTGTCTATAATTAGGACGGTGGACCTGAGGGAAATGACCTTTATAGACAGGTAAACTTTCTGTCCAGGTTGATTTCTATAGAAAGTGTCATTTTAGGGTTATGAAGAGTGGCCTTTATACACAAGGTGGCTGCTCTGTAGAGGTGACTGCTTACACAGGTTTGACTGTATTGTGTATTGATTGATATATTTAACGAATGTGGATCAATTATTTGGACTACAATAATGTACAGTTGTTGGTAAAATACTGATAATGCTGGTACCGTTATTGGTGGTGTTGACTGTATTCTCATGATTTTCACACGGTTTTTACTCGTTTTTCACATGAATTCTACATTGTTTCAGTTCATTGTGTATATCGAGCAGGGTTGATATTGTATGACATTCTACTGTTCCTTGCCACCATTTCTTGTTGTTACAAGATATTTATTATTTTGGTGGTTATTCGTTCATACCTTTTATAGGGCATTACCATGTCTGTATGCAATTTGCCTTGACTTGCGACAGTTTGCACTCAAGGTAAGTTGCATTCCCATTTGGAGTGAGTCTGTTTTACTGTGATGTGACGACAATTTAAAAAGCGGTGATGTTTTGCTAAGCCTTCGTATATGCAGGAGTGGAGTTGTTGTAAAGCTGGGGTCATACTGCAATTTGCTGCTTGCCTCATCATCTGCAGGCCCTTAGGAGACATTAAATAATTACTCCTTGCGTGTAATTCATCGTTCACAAGATGCAGCAGCATTCTTGTAGATGAAGTGCAAATCAAAACAGGAAGTCCAATTTCCTCAAGACCAGTGATGGATATTCAGATGTGTTGAAAATACATTAGGAATCATTTCACAGTCTGTCTGATATAAGAAGATTGCACTAGCAATCTGCTGGACATATATTGTGACGGTTGACTTAAGGGTGTTGACAATTTTAATATAGCGGATGCCATATTGTTTCCTGGAGCATATGTTCATTTCCTCCTAAAAAGAATAAATCTAAGCAACTACATGACTGATGAAAGGTTTACTTCCTCTTGCAAATTTATTGCAACTAGCTCCAGAAATCAAACTTTTTTTATTCGCTGGAATCTCCATTCAGTCTTGTGACTGATGCTCAAAGCCAGTTCAGCCGTCATTAGCTAACACCCACAGAGTACCATTGTTGATATCGCTATTGATTTTCAAATAAAAAAATGTGGTAATAATATTATGTGGGTTGTGATATTAAGTGGGTTAAAATAGTTGATTCTGGCAGAGCTTGCTTCTCAAACTGAATTGATATGAAGCGGGTTGTGATGTTAATCGAGGTGATATTAACAGAGTTTTGCTGAGTTTGGTTCTCAAACTAAAACACATAATATTATGCGGGTTGTGATGTTAGCCGAAGTGATATTGAGAGGGCAATGGTCCCATTGCCGCAGGTGCTGCAAGTAGCAAATTGTACCATGTGAACCTGACGTTAGTAAAGACAAAAGTTATGCCAGTTTAAAGCACAGTGAAACCTGTCTGTAATGGTCACCTCGGGGACCTAAGAAAAATGACCTTTATAGACAGGTGGCCTTCCTGTCCAGGTTGATTTCTATAGTAAGTGTCCTTTAAGGGTTATGAAGAGTGGCCTTTATACACAGGTGGCTGCTATAAAGAGGTGGCCCCTAATACAGGTTTGACTGTAGTGTTGATGCAGCTATTGCCATATGTTTCATCTTTTTCAGGCTGATATACAGCTGCAGCACCAGGGAAGAGGCAAACTGAACGAAACAGTTGAAAAGGCTGCAGAGCATTTGATGGGCTGCTTCCGTGTCTGTGTAACGGACACGTACGCTGAAAATCGTACCATGCACTCTCTGCTACATTCATTTATGCCGTTTACGCTACTAATTTGATTAGTTGTGATGATACCGTGAGAAGATGCGAAATGCACTGTACACCTGAAAGATTCCTCTAACAAAGATGTTGCAATACAAGATAATTTTTAAAACAGTTAACCAGATTGTCTTCCTGTCAATGTACTTCAAAGCGCACATTATAGTCTGGGTTGTGTGACAACAGTGAAAACGTATATATAGGGCCAGCGAATAGTATAAATATAGGCTTATAGAGTGAGGCTTAGATAATAATAATAATAATGAACTTTATTTTCATAATCTCGCATTTAGCTACAAAGCCGCATGGCAAGGTAGTTACCACGGATGGTACGTTTTACAAAATAACGAGGAATAACGAGGTAAAATCTAACATGAGTATTGTTCATAAACATAAATCTATATCCTAAATCTAACTTAAGTATTGTTCATAAACTAAATCTAACTTAAGATAGTAGCCTCACTTACATACAAGTCATGATAATGATCTAACGCTTATTATGATTTCTTTCTTTCTATCAGACGTGCTTCGTTAGACGTTTCAAAGAAATGGGGCATGCTAGCAATTGTCAACCAGTTATTCAAGATCTACTTCAAGGTAAACAACCTCTACATATTGTTCGAAACCTAATTGCTTTTTGTTTTACTCTTTCAAGATTCTATTTTGGATGAGAATTCGTAACTCATTCCTCCATCTTTGTCAAGAGCTGTGGCTCCCTTGTCTGAACTATCAGTTGAATGCTTCAAACCACATCTGCATTTATGATTATTGTGCAGCATTGTGCGATGCATCAAACCCTGCATCACCAGGGTAGCAACATGGTCCAAGCTTCAAATCCTGCTGAGATTCAGACCCCGCATCTGGGGAACAAGAAAAAGCATTCCTATCACTCGGACATATCCATCTTCAGCAAATCATGGGTAAATTTTCATGTTCTGTGGTCTTCTTGTTACATAACGCCTTTCATTTATTCAGATCAACAAGCTTCAGTTATGCAAGCCATTAGTACGTGCTATCGACCAGCTCCCTGACAATCTGAAGAACAATTTCAAAGTGTCACATATGGTGACTTACAGGTACACAACGTGGCATATTTTGTGTGGTAAATAATCAGTTTGTTGATAGACACTCAAAGCAAAAGAGAGCCAATAGCTATGCATTCGTGTCTTAGTTTCATTGTGCTTTGCGATTATTTGTCATTAATGATGACTTTTCGGTACATATGACATTGAAATGTTTACTTCTGCGGCATCATTGTACATTGTAACCCATTTAATCGCAAAAGTAGTTTGCCAACAATATCCGTTGCTCTTAACCGAAATAGCCCATATCCAAAATTGACGAAAACAAAGGAGTTTTCAAAACAATAGGTTCATGCAAAACAAGAAAATAAAAATAGAAAAATATAGAAAATATAAATGTTTACAACAATGAAAAGCAATCACGAATGTCTTTCTGCTTTACAGCATGCTGAACGTACCTTACACATGCAAACTCCTCCAGCTTTGTAACGCTTTCCCACTCGGCGAAATCCAGGTGTTGCTAGCAATTGCTCTTAAGCGGGTATCTTTCTATTTGTATTGGAAATTAATTGCAAATAAGCGGGTTTTGCTCTTAACTGAATTGTGCTTATCAAGAATCGATTAAAAGAGTTTCTCTGCAATAGAATCAGTACACAGCAAGTTGTTTAACGATAAATAGGTTTGCGCTTATACGAGTTGCGCTTAAACGTGTTATACTGTACACAACTTAATGCATTTCAAAGCATGCGATATGTCTCAATATATATTCTTAAGTCTATTTATTGCCTCTTCGGATGTAATGGACAAGTGTAGTCATGTTCAATTGAGTTGCCTTGAGGTCGATTTTGATTTTGCTCTTATTAGATATTATGTTGGAAAGAAGGCCATGTTTGACAGCAACTACAAACTTGGTAAGTACATAATATTGATGTAATCCATTTGGATGCATGCTCGACTGCTCGTGTCCTGGGACGTGTTTTCTTAATATGATGATAGTTTGAGTTCTCCAGTATATCCATATAAATGAATAATTCTACTGACTGGTTCAAGCATGTTTTGTGATCATTTCAGAAATACTTCTTTGTTCTTGGTTTGTTTAATCAAATAAGTAATGCAATTACAGTCAAACCAGCCTTAGTAGAAAACCTTTGAGATAACAAATGTGAAATGGTGCAATAGGGAGTGCGGAGTGGTGCATGCAAGTGTTGAATTTCACACACGGATCGACTGGCAAAACAGTTTACGTAATTGGAAGGCGAGTTTTCTTTTCAAAAGTCTTCTTGATTCATAATTCATAATACAGTGAAACGTGTCTATAACGGTCACCTTATTACGGGACCTTTAGAAAAATGACCTTTATAGACAGGTGGCCTTTCTGTCCAGGTTGATTTCTATAGAAAGTGTCATTTAGGGGTTATGAAGAGTGGCCTTTATACACAGGTGGCTGCTTTATAGAGGTGACTGCTAATACAGGTTTGACTGTAACTAGGAACTTCCAGCAAACAGAATGCAGTAATCACCAAGTATACTGCCCCAAGCGTCACTCTGTCTCTTATTGAAATGATTGCTACGGTTAGTCATTTGCATGATTCAAAAGATGGCTCACACCTTTTGTGTTTTGCTCTTTTGTTTGCTTTGTGCCTATTAATTGTTTTGTCATAATGACATCACATTCTCGTAAGCGGACATCTACTGTATAGGGACTAATTTGTTAGATTTGTTGAATGTCCTCTTAGAGGAGGTTTGATTGTACTCTCTAAGATCATGCATAAGCCGCATTCGGTTTAACCACATATAATAAAACCTGTCTATTATGGTCACCTTTGGGACCCGAGGAACATGACCTTTATGAAAGGTGGCCTTTCTGTCCAGGTTGATTTCTGTAGAAAGTGTCATGTTAGGGTTGTGAAGAGTGGCCTTTATATACAGGTGACTGCTTTATAGAGGTGGCCGCTATATTGCAGTGTAACCTGTTTCACCTCAGTTAATATCACAACCCGCTTATCATCATTTTAATCTGAGAACCAAGCTGTGTCAGAATCAACTATTTTAGCCCGCTTAATGTCACTACCCACTTGTTATCACAATTTTGACCGGAAAAACAAAGTGATATTAACGAGGTTTCACTGTAATATAAGTTTGACTGTAGAATGTACTTTAAATTTTAAAACGGCCCTTGTGTAAAGCCGAGGCGGCATTTTAAAACGAATAATTTGATGCTAGAAGCTTAGTTTGCATGAATCATATCACCTTACAAACACATGGTATCTCATGAAATGTCCCTCTGTGTTATTTTATAGCCACAGAATACTTGACATATGCTTTTGAACACTGTCACATGCAGTCGAAAAAGAACAAACGGTAAGATTATACATTTCATATTTCATATTTTATCATGTTGTTGAATGTTGCTAGAATGGTTCATGCGATTACTTTATATTTAGATAAAGTCAAATTCATGTCAGATTGTGTAGGCCACTCTGGTCTGAAGCTGCAACTGCTTTGCACATGTCTTGTATTCACGACGCTGAACTTTTCACACTATGACGTTCAAAGTATTGTTAAACTTATAACGATACAATCAGGGTTTTTATGTATTAGTATTAAGCACAACATAGTATGTAAATAAGACAGAAACTTTCTGTTAGTGAAATTGAATACTATTACAGTGTAACTTGGTTAATATCACACCCTCGGGATAGTGGTAAAACGTGATATTATCCGAGTCGTGACATTATTCGAGTCTTATACTCAGACCTCTAATTTTGCAGAAACGGGCTCAAACAGTAACAAAAGCAGGCCGTAGAACAGCAAAGTCTGTATCAACATCAAACAGAGCTATTTTGTAGAGATTTAACCAACATAAGACAAATTTTCTTGGATTTGTCACGCTTAATGAGGTGAACACATTGAAAACACTTCATCAACTTTTTCCTTTCACGACAATTGCAACACCTATAAATTCAAGCAAGGCGACAAATCACAGAAAGCGTGACAATAATCGAGTGTAAACATAAAAATCCTTTGAAAATCCATGATAATAACCAGGATGTGACAATAACCGAGGTGATATTAACCAAGTAGAATAAAAGAAAAGCTTAGGGACTGGCAAGTGGAATTTCTTATTCCGTGACAATAACCGAGACGTGATAATATCCGAGGTGATATTATCAAGTCACAACTTCGGATAATGTCACGTTTTACAATTTTCCCGAGGATGTGACACTAACCGACTTACACTGTATTCAACTTCAGAGCAATTAGCTAAATGTAGTGTAGATGGTATGAATCTTGGAATCTATGATTTCTCAAACAAATGGTTTTGACTTGATCATTTCTCACATTCGAGAACATGGACATTGCTATTGATAGAATTGTACACTCCAAGCGAAGCTAACACTAGTACCTGCCCATTCAAAAACAATTAAACTCAACTGTCTCCATAATTCATCTGGACTGTGCTTTGCAAGTTATTTAGAGAATGTGAACTACAGTATTTTAGAGACAAAGATGCCGGCAGCTTTAACATCCCACAGTAACATAATAATACAGTCAAACCCGTATTAGTGGCCACCTCTATAGAGCAGCCGCCTGTGTATAAAGGCCACTCTTCAGAACCCTCAAATGACACTTTCTATTGAAGTCAACCTGAACAGAAAGGCCACCTGTCTATAAAGGTCATTTTCCTCAGGTCCCAAAGGTGACCGTTATATACAGGTTTCACTGTATTTGAAATGACATGTTGCTCGTCCGATTACAGGAAATGTTGGCAGAGTTCCAAGGAGTTCATATGGTCATTGGTGTTTTATGAGCTTAACTCAAACAGGGTATTTGACACGATGAAGTAAAAGAACGACAAATAGAGTAATCAAGACTACACAGCTACATACCGTACTCTTGTTGTCACATAGCTACAGAATGACGTTACAATCATATGTCAACCATTGCACATGTTCTGCCTACATTTTTCCTGTTCTCCGTGTTGCATCCCCTATTGATTGACTGCATAATTTTGTTTACTAGGATGATCCTAATCTACCTTGTGCCCGTCAAGATGCAGTTGGTATGTAGAATTCTGCATTTGTGCTTGAGAGCATTCAACAAACGATCACTTTGTTTATGCCGAGTATTGTCCTGCCGATGTGATTATATGAACACCATAACATTTTTAGTTTGTAGAAAAAGCTTTCCAGGTGTTATTTATAACGTAGATTGTCAACCGAACGGTAGGGCACTGGCGACTGGCTATATATGCTAAGGGGTAGTCATGATTAGTGCACATGGTGAGTGAGTGATAATGCTTCCTGTACTTTGGATTAAGGGTGTGGATAACCTTTCCCCTTTGATCGAACCCAGGGCCCAATATGAATGGTCTGTACATTTAGGTACATTCCTTCCATTGATTCTCAACTTGCTGCACAGTGCAATTTCTGAATTACATGCTGAATATTCTAGATAAACCTCTACAGTTCTGATGGCTCTCATCATATCTGATGATGATGTTTGGTATTCTGCCTTTTGCTTCTTGTTATTGCTTCCTGTGGTTGCTGCATAGTGTTGTTGTTGATTAATCACTGGTGGTTTTATCTGGTTTACTGTTTGCTGTTGTTGCACACGGTTGAGCTGATCGTCTGAGTTAGCTTTTTTGCTGCAATATTTGCTATTTGGCAATGGGCTGGTGATCATTGTCTTTTTCCATCTACCCTTCCTCCGCGACTAATGAGTGAGTACAAGTCGAACTCGCTTAATATCCCATCTCGCTTAATATCCCGTTACTTTCTTCAAATTTTCCTACAAAACTCGCTTATTGTCCCGTTTTAAGGATGCTTTACAATGTATGTAAATTTTTCGGAACATTTTTCATTGAGGGACTCTGACAACATGTCACTTTTTGCTCCGCCAAGGTCACTTGTTAGAGCCTGTTTACATGAGGCGGGCCAGCCCGGTTCGCGCCGGGATGGGCTAATTTTGTCGATTATTTATATGGTGATTTCCTGTCCGGGCTGGCCCTGCTTCAGCCCGGTAAATTTTTGCTGGGCTTGTCTTTGTTTCTTCGACGCAAGCATGTTTGCCACATTTTTGATGTTGGAGGCACGTCTTTTGGTTTGCATAAACTCTGGTTGTCCTTCTATTTTACCACCAGTGTATTTTGTAACTCTTTTACAAAATAGGATGATCAGAATAGAGGACATGTTAAATTACAAGCTCGATCACTTCGCCACTCGATCGAAACTGTTTGCTTTGGATTCCATAATGTGTAATTATGATGGAAAGCGAAAGAAAGATACGATCTTGAGCTATTATCAATGCACACGAGTCGACAAATTGTCCGTTGGCACCAAATGTCAAATTTATGTCACCCTTGCGCTTGCGTAGAAGACTTCAACTGCCGGGTCAGCCCGCCTGACATTGTTTATATGCCATTTTGTCGCATTTTTTCATCTCACCCAGGTGGGATCCCACCAGTAATGAGGTTCTACTGTAACCAGTAATGAGGTGGGATCCCACCTCACCAGGCTGGCCCGACAATCATATAAACGCACCGCACAAAAACAATGCGAAACAATAGCAGGCAACGATCTCACTCGAAGGTGTCAGCCCGTCCAGCCGGGCTGGCCTGCTTCATGTAGACAGGCCTTTAGTTGTGTTACTGTTAAAACTAATGCTAATCTCCATCAATTGTTGTTAACTGAGATGTTCTTCTTCGCTGCTGCTGAAATGTTTACGATGCTATGTTAAAACAAAGGAAATGCTTGTTTATACTTAGTCCGGTTAATATCCCACTTTTAATCTGCGCGAAGGGCGGGATATTAAGCAAGTTCGACTGTATTCTTAGGAATTCTACTGACTGAGAAGTGTGATTGGAGTTAGTTGGTGGTGATAGGTCTGCATCTGACCAATTAGCTGTTGTCTTGTGCAATCGTTACCTCACACCAACGTAGCACTTACATATTTCAGGAAGTGCATGTTCATGGAAACTGCCTATTCCTCTTCTTACGAATACAACACATTCAGATAGACTTGGACATTTTACTGTTATTATTACATGCCCCAGGCACCTAGACCAAAGTAATACTTGTTTGCACATGTGGAGTAACATCAATAATATTAACTGCTTTTATTGATACATGCTATGAAGACATTAACTGAGTTTCTGCACATTTTTCTAACCAAAACGACTTACATGCTGGTTTATTTGTACATGGTTTGATGCTATAACTCGACTGTGCTCTTTTGTCAACAGGGACTCATGCCTAGTGGCAAGGTCCTCCGCAAGTACAATCTAATGCAGTTCTCTGATATAGCCAACGCCGTCAGGTAGGCATTCTAATTTAATTGGGGTCCTCCTTTGCAAAATTGATGGTGAAATCAATTTGAAAAACGTGAAAAACCATGAAAACCATATGAAAAGGGCATTTTTCACATTGTTGCTTGTTACTATTTCAAATTCACATGGTTTTTACATGGTGCTTGTTACTTCACATGATGTTTCACATGTATTCCTTGAGTTGTTTCTACAACCTCAACATGCACAGGCAAATTGGACAATTGGAAATTGGACAGTCCATAATAGGTGACTGCTTTTGATCTTCATATAACCAAACGGGCACAAAAATGGAAGTTGCTGATATTCTTCTGTTAAATAAATAAACTTAATTAAAATAAACCTTTAGGGTATATGATAAGAGCAGATCCATTGAAGTACAATACAGTCAAACCTGTATTAGTGGCCACCTTTATAGAGCACCCACCTGTGTATAAAGGTCACTATTCAAAAACCCCAAATGATATTTTCTATAGAAATCACCCTGGACAAAAAGGCCACCTATTTATAAAGGTCAGTTTTCTTGGGTCTCAAAGATGACCATTATTGACCTGTTTCACTGTACGGACGATCCCTGTTTAGGACAGGAAACATTGCTAGGATGTGTGGAAAAGACAGATATGAAATCACCTTGACGATGCGGAGTTTGCAAAGTTGTAGGGAATCTTACAGCACGCCTGCTGTTGATTTCTTTGAAAAGTGTTGTTTAGAGAACTATTAGCTTTAGACAGGTAGCTAATCATTTTTATCTGGCAGTTGCCAGTTGTTAGATTAAGGTGCTAACACAGATCTAGCTGAGCTGGCAACCGTGGGCTTCCAACTATTGTCTACTTATTTCCTTGTCCAATCAAATAATCCACATTCTTCTCTTTAGCACTGGAAATCTGATGTTGCTTAATCAGGCACTGGAGACTCACGAGGTAATATTTCATCATAATTAACATAGATAATTGGTTAAAATTTTAAAATAAATAATTATTTACATAATTAGCATGTCTTTTTCTTTGCTCTTGTAGATCTATCAAGTTTATTCTACAATTGTACGCCTTAATTAGTTTGTTGATAATTATGCTCTTCTGGATTGGTTAGACTCTCATCTGTTTTTTTTCTTGGCAGAAATTTTTTATTCAGGCCGGTGTTTATCTCTTATTGGAAAAGTTGAAGATCATCACGTACCGGAATTTGTTTAAGAAAACGTAAGCTATCCCCCAATCGCAGTCTCCACGTATTTTGATATATATTTTTTGGTTACTTTCGCTGTTTGAAGTTCATCCACTTGTACTTGTATCTATGATAGTTAATTTCAAGGTTTTTCTGGGCTTTCAGTAATGTTGATTTCAACTAATCGGTCCTAAATTTATTGAAAGAATCGTGTGAGATTTATACGTACATTGTACTTTAAGCCTTGGCCACGTGATAATATTTCCTTATCTTATGATTAGAAATGTAGGATAGAAAACCCACTTTGCATAGTTATTTCCTCCATTCACAATTGATTGTTGTGGAAATCAAGACATGTTACTGGCTTGCTATTTATAACCCTCTGAAGTCAAGACATGTTACTGTCTTGCTATTTATAACCCTCTGAAGTCAAGACATGTTACTGGCTTGCTATTTATATGCTGGTGATACCATCGGTCACATTACAGTAATGATGAGGTTACCATGTTGGCTCCTTTTCCAGAGCCTCGACAGTCATTGGTTGCTCATGTTTCGTGATCTGTGATAGCATGTCAGTCCCGAGGGTTTCGATGTTAGAATGTGATGATGCAAACTCAAGATCATATGTCAGTCCCTGTTGATGATTTAGAAACCTGGCATATTTACTCCAATTTCTAATTTTTATGTAGCTAAATGGAATTTACCGGTGTAGGTGTGGTTAGAATTAAACCACAATTTGTACCGCTAGATCTTCTGACAATTGTGACCACAGTGCATGACCTAGTGTTCAATTTAAACAATTTTATTTGTCCTTGGTTCTATTGTTTTGATTGGTAAATAATTCAGCATGAGTTTGACAATGTGTTGTTCAGTTCTCTATCAGTGTCAGCAACTGTATGATGTTGCTATTTCTTTTTGTGGATTTCTACTATTTGTGCTAGACCACCATTTCTAAGTAATCTCATCAAAGTGAAAACAGTACAATTTTACCTGTCTCGAGTGACCACTTTTCGTTGGTCCCTTGGCCTTGGGTGGTTGCTTAAGGCAGTGTTTACTTGCAGGATTAGCATTCTTTGGTAACAATGAACTATTGATTGATTAATTGTGACTTGCCGTTAGGGCCTGACGCTGGTTTCATTGCCACACTTCAGATAACATTGGTTGTTCTGTGATTTTAACTGACGACTGCACGAAATCTATTACGTCTCCAATTTGTGCTGGATGTTGTTTATATACAATGCAGACTAAGAATGGAGCACTATGTATTGTAATGGTAATTCATCGATGACTTTCTTTCTGTTTTTAGTTATCTCCTCTTGAACACGAACAAATTGCCAGTTGAAGCATTCAGAGTTGTCTTACATCTGATGGGGGTAAGATCAATGTCATTTGGACTATTTCCTCTTATCTATTTCTATTTTCACAGACTTCAGCTTGTTTGTATTTGTGTTTGAAATGTGACACCTTTTACTCATGAGCAAAAAGATTTTTGACTTAAGTTAGACATATGACATACCAGTATTTCTCTTCGGGTAGCAATTGCTGCTGGAATAGTAGCATAACAGCTAAGGAGCAGGCGATGTGCAATGTCTCTGTAGTTTTCTGAAGTGATTTCTGCAGTCTTTTAGAATGGTCTCTGTGGTGTTATACAGTGGTCATGACTGTTGATGCTGCACCATTGTACAATAGCTCAGTCTCAATGCATGCACAGAGTAGTTTTGCTACTGTAATCGTGCTTGCTAGACTTCTACGTGTCAATAAACTTGCTCTGAGCAGAGCATTTAGTACTTTACTATGTGCTTGTCATTGTTAGCATTCCATGTTGTGTTTCAACATATGCATGATGTTATTGTCTTATAACTGCCATATTGGGTTTAATTGGTACGATTGAAGAAGATGATTATGTTACTCTGTAGGAAGACGACATTGACGGCGATGAAGTCCAATGTTTGATTGCCAATCTGATCTATTCTGTAAGTAAGCATTGGTTAATCCAAGTGGTCCGTTATTGAATATATCACAGATTGTTTTATTTCTCAACATTGTATATACAGTGTAACTCGGTTAATATCACCCTCGGGAAAATCGTAAAACGTGATATTATCAGAGTCCTGACAATAACCGAGTCTCATACTCAGACCTCCTATTTTGCAGGAACGGCTCAAACAATAGCAAAAGCAGGCCATAGAACAGCAAACTCTGCATCAACATCAAACAGAGCTATTATGTAGAGATTTTAGCAACACAAGACTAATTTTCTTTGATTTGTCATGCTCAATGAGGTAAACACAATGAAAAACACTTCATCAACTTTTCCTTTCACGACAATTACGGCGCCTATAAATTCAAGCAAGGCAACAAATGACGTAAACCGTGACAATAAGCGAGTGTAAACATAAAAATCCTTCGAAAATCCGTGATAATAACCGAGATGTGACAATAACCGAGGTGATTTTAACCGAGTAGAATAAGAGAAAAGCTTAGGGACTGGCAAGCGGAATTTCACTTTCCGTGACAATAACCGAGACGTGATAATATCTGAGGTGATATTAACCGAGTTATGCTGTATCTTGAAACTTGTGTAAACCCATAGACTGATATTCTTTGTGTAATAACTGTCAGAGACTGAGAAATAGTGCTATCAAATTATCAGATTAGCATCTGTTGAAGCTGGAAGAGCGGATGCTTTATCAAGGGAAAACAAAACAGTGTTGGATGACGCTATTATATAAACTCGCTATTATATGCGCAAAGATGCTCGATCAGATGTACTTTACCTACAAACTTCAGTAATTAGCATCGAAGCTGTATGGCTAATTTCTTGTTTGTGGTCATCTACAATTTTTGGTTAACTTGGCTTTTGTAGGATATGTGCCTCTGATTGCTCATTTGTTTATTTGTTTATACAAATATATTGTTGCTCGCTAAAGACATCAAAAGAGATAACAGAGCTCGAATTTGCGAAAACTGCTCAAACGATAACAAACAGCGGGCCATCAAATAGCACACTCTGCATCGCTATCAAAACAGAGTTATTACACAGAAATTTAAGCAACACAAGCTTCATTTTACAAATAACAGCTAATCTGTCACGCTAGAACAATATGTTAACACTCCGTCATTCCATGACGATAACCGAGACGTGATATTATCCGAGGTGACAATAACTGAGTTATACTGTACTTAACAGTTGTAAATTAATTACATACAGCTGCACCACTGACTTGATCCTGCAAATGAGTAGGGTTCATATCAACAGCTTGCCAGTTACGATGTTGTCCGTGTACCCAGATTCCTAATACGCAGCACGTAAAACTTGCAGAAGTTCGTGGATTGGCTGATCCAGACCCTGTTTCAGGCCCAGCAATTTTGCAAATGTTGCGATGATGTGGCTTCAAAACTCATTCCACTGCATTCGGAACGTTCGGGATCCTCTCCAAATTCTTGCTTGGATTAAAACTGCAGTTAGTCCATTTGACGGAACTCTTCCCCAACATTTCAGTTGGTTGATAATCACAGATTACTTTTTTCTCATTTATTTGTCTAAGATGTTGAAAATACATACATACATTTGACAGACAAGTACATGCAAGAAGGACTTGCACTTAGATACAGCCTAAAACGATCTACAAAATTGTGAAAGGTTTAACATTATCCAACTTAAGCGACTCTGACGACATTACATCGTCTGGTAATGAGTTCCAAAGGGGAACAACTCGATTACAAAAAGAAAACATACACTGATTATTATTTATGAGGAATGTATCTACTTCGTAGCTTTTGAGAATGTCCACGGAAAGAATAGATGCTGACTTCTTTTGTAAACAGCGATTGGACTTTGGCGACGATGTACGAATTGAAGATTTAAAATCAGATGAAACGACAATGCCAATGTCACGAATATGATCCACTTGTTGGACATGATGTTCTTTCAATCAATCAATCAATCAATGTATTTATTTTCACTCGTTCCTTACTACTAAATACAAACATGTAAGCAGCAGTTGCCAAACATGGCAC
>OFHS01000985.1:7093-17807 GCA_900245855.1 Calvadosia cruxmelitensis
CAAGCCCTCTATCCTTCTTTGTTCTCACCTAAATTGCAGATGTCACAGGCACAAACACCAATTCTTCTCTAAGAACCACGACCTTCACTGAGTTTAAATTTAAGAATTCAAGCTTGCTTAGACTGTCTTACCATCGCCAAGAACATCGGCTAGAAGCTTGTAATAAAGGTCAGGTGAAAGCATCATGGGCAGGTTGCCAACAAACACAGTAGTCGGTGTCTCGTTATCAATCTTGGGATGAATATAGTAGCGTGTTCCGTGAGAGGCTTTTACCGATGTCTGAAAGAACAAAATTCAATGAGCTGAATGAAATCCATCATCAAAAAGCAGATCGAACAGAATGAAATCCATCATCAGATATACAGCACAAACTTCTGCATATTGAAAGCCGAAATAGCCTCCCTACATCAGCTAAATCTCCAACATTATCGCTGTAAGTGTAAAATTGTTTAAACCAAGGCTATTTGTAACTTTGTGATACACAGCGATTATTCTATGTATTCACAATAATCTTAATTCCATCCAATCTATCCCAGAGTGTGATTGCCTGTTAAGACATCACAGATGTACTAATAATCAGCTCCCTCCCTCTTTCTTTATTCTCAGCTAGCTTGCCACATTGGTTTGGATTACACAAGACTGGATAGCCTATCACAGCGGAGTGGCTTCGTATCGGATAGCCTTTTGAAATATACTGTGCCACTGCTATCTGGTATGTCTCCGCTTTTGTAGAGTTAATGACTCCCCTGGGAAAGTAGTATGACTGCACTCTGATATGGTTTTGTAGCAGAGCAAAGTCAATGTAATCAGAGTTGGATTTGGAACATTTTGCTAGAAGAGAAAACTCAGAAGGCTCTGGGAAATCTCCTGCTTGAGTTGAACAACGGATTTGACCGTTCTGCGCTGATCGCCTCTCTGGCATGTGTAACGCAGGCCAGTTTGAGGTATTTCTATTGAATAGTTGTCACCCCTATTTTTCTGTCTGCTTTGTGCTTCTCTTTTTCCTTCCTGTAACTTCGTCTTACAGTCTTACAAAGCCCAAACATAGAAAATTCAAATGAAGAAACAAGCAAATCCCAACTGTTACGTGATACAAAGCTCTCTCGCATTAACATTGTCATCGTAGCTTACCTTCCGCTTCTCCATCACGTTTCCCCAGATGCACTCTTGGCCATCAACATATCTTTCACTAACTGAAATATAAATATTGCAGCTGGAGTTAGCAATCATCTCAGTAAGCCAAACGTAAATTGGGATATATTATGATTAAATTCAACACAATAGGCAAGTTGTTTAGCGTTGGAACTTAGTTAGGTGAAACCTGTTACTTCAACCAAGCACCAGCCACACTGCTAAGTCAGTGGGATCTCTATGAATATCTAATAATGGATTTAAGGGAGAGCAAGGGTTGGGAAATTCCTAGCATGCCAGCCATATTTATCGTGGTCAAAGGCCTAGTATTGAATGCAACATATAACCAATGCATAAATTCTGGTGGGATCTCGTCGGTAGTAGTAATGGCAAGGAACTGCTGTTGACACCCCACCATCAAGGCAACATGTGTGGCAATTGCATTGACCATAAGAACTTACTGTTTGATGACACACCTCTTAAACGAGTGTTGCCATAAATTTCTACCCTCAATTAAGATTATATAGCAAGCAGGCACTATGATGCAACGTTTACCCTTACATAAATTACGTTCATCTACATTAAAAATCACGATTGAAGCATAAAGTAACGCACACATGTACAACAACCACATCGTAAAGAGAAGGATTGAACTTGGTAATATCGTCTAGCAATTTATTTCTTAACTTTAAAAAGGATACTCACAGCTTGGCAGCATGCCAACTTCAACCAAACAATAACTATCGGCCAAAAGTTTCTGAAATAATAAGAACGTATTATTTTAACACAAATATTGAATAAAATATTGAGAAGGAAAAACAGAAAAGTATATCTGCAGTCTAATTGTTTACTTACAGTCATTCCGAAGGCCGTCAATGCATTCTCGATAATCTTCAGAGCAGGAGTGCGCACATTGACGTCAATGGACACATAGTTAAGTCTTGTGCTGTGATCAAAATACATTTAAACTTATTAGACCAATGTTCGGAAACCACTTGCATATAGCGTTTGCCATAACTTCATTCTTGTTCCTATTTTATTCAATAATGTACTTTGGAATGCCTGTATGATGCCAGAATGCCATCATCTTTAAAGTGAGCGAGAACATAGTTTGACTCTGGAGAAATCAGCCCGTGTCTCAACACAATCTGGCCACAGTGATAAATATTCTCTGCAAGGAAAATCCGTGTGTTGGCGTAATGTGACCAATTGACCCCTAATTATCAACAAATTGTGACATCTGTTGCATAGCGCAGTGTCATCACTCTGCATTGTTCTCACTGTGTCTAAATACAATGAAGAAACATTTAAGTTACAAATTTTACCTTGCGGTGAAATCACCTTATTATTCTACTGAATTAAAAAAGCAACATACTGTAACAAAAAATATTACAGCAACACTTAGCTTCATAGAGGAAAATTCTCTTGAAACACAATCACCCGCGGCAAAGACATGGTACATCTCACATGGTAGATCCAACTAGACAATAGGTGAGTAATAATTCTACTGGACTAATTACCAGAGAACAAACATATTTGATTCAATAGATACTTACTTTAAGTTCCCAGCGTAGATTCGCACACTGCCATGCTTCACATCCAAACTCTAAGGACAAACGTACAGACAGGTGTAGAGAGAAACATTCATACAAATTTTCCTCCGTAAATTTTTTTATTATCATTTTTTCCTACAACTATTTAGCCACAAGGACGTCGTCAACCACAAGATGGGCTTTGCAGACCACCTGCCAAAGTTGGTGCAATTGTCCCAAGGCAAACATCAAGGAACTGCTGGAGACAGCCAGCGACAGGAAAGCATTTTTCACACATCGTGGAGAGCCGATATCCACTTTTTCAACATTTGCCCCACGCCCCTCTGCACGTAGCTCATTGCTCAAAAATCTAACAAGCATGCAAAGAAGGGCCCCCTGGCTCTTTCATGCTTTTGATTGAAGGGCCGATTTGATCCGACACGCAATGGAACAATATATCAGTCTTCTCTGTAATTTTCTTGATTAGATTTCATCCCATAAGGAACAATTTTGTGATTTCAATGATAATCGATATCAACAAAAATGAAAACTTGGTAGGTAACTTACATCATGTCTCAAAAAGAGCTGCCTCTTTTCTGTCTTGAAAAAGTTTACTGGCCTTTCGTAGTTTTCGAGTCGACGTTCTGGTTCTACACATGTAGCAGAAAAGGATTAGAAAGGTACACTTCTAGCAAAACTTACAAACTCTGCAAGATAAAAAGGGTTCATTTTTTAATGATCCCTACTTGTACATACCCTCAGAAGACCCTATAGCAGAGACTTTAGAAAGAAAATATTTCTCCGTTTCCTCAGCGATGCGGAATTGCTTCAGTGCTTCTTCCTGCAAAATGTAGCACAACTTTAAAAACGTATAACTCAAGATAATTAAATTAGTATGATAATACCTGATGTAGGCATAGGAGATGTGTAGGAGGTATGAAAAAATCATCAGAAAATTGTGAGAAGTAGACAACTAATTTTTGGCTTTTTTAATGTCTTAGATTATTTGTCTGGTTTGCCTCATTTAATCTTGGAAGTTTGAATTTTGTGGACAGAATTCTGTTGGGAATTGAAATGTACTGTCAGTTGAAAGATTGGATTATAATACCTAATTTGCCAAACTGGGGGCTAAAATAAAATTTGCTATGTTGCTGCCGGTCACCCTTACAAAACAGAAGGTCCTTGATCCCTGATGTTGCATCCTGTTGTACAGCTAATAGCTAATCAGATTGTGAAAAACCAAAATTTTTAAATATTTCATAAACATAAGTAGGCAGACATTGCCTTTGCCAGCCAAATTTCATTACTCTTGAAGTCCTTCAGCAAGCTTTCTATAGTTACGGTAATTAAGCTGCATATTGAAAGTTTTGAAATCATTGATAACTTCAAACCTTACCAGTACTTCTTTGGCAGAGGTGTTCTTTGTTATACGAATGTTCCTCCAACCAATAGGATTGTTAAGACTTCCATCGTATATCCGTACCACCTTTGAGTCGCCTGCAAAGTGGAAACATGGAGAACAAGCGCTGCTATTGGCCAATTCTCATTCTAGTACAGTATAACTCGGCTAATATCACGTCTTGGCAATTGTCACGGAAACTGAAATTCCACTGCCCAGTCCCTAAGCATTTCTCTTATTTACTCGGTTAATATATCACTTTTGCTATTGTCACATCTCAGTTATTATCACAAATTTTGAGTTTAAACTCGTTTATTGTCACGCCTTTTGTGATTTGTCGCCTTGCTGGAATTAACGGGCGTCACAATTGCGGACAGTTCGCCAGATTTCGCATGATTCTGAATAAAGCGTGTTGAGCAAATTTTGGAAAGATTGCCTTGAAGTTGAAACCAAGGTTTTCTTTCTGTAATGTTGAACAAATTATCGCTGTAGGTTGGACACCACAAACTCTTTGTCTTGCCTGAAGTTGCCTCTGCACACCTTTGCAGTCAAATATTTGGAAAACATTGATTATAGTCTCTTGGGAGCTGAAACTGAGCAGAGAAACAAATGCACAGCATATGGCGCTAGCTGAAGCTCGATAGCAGATCGGGCCAGCTCGAGGAGAACCGACAAAGCATTTCATATGCCATTTAAATGCGCCAAGAGCTGTTACAACTTACGGTACCTTTGGCTCCTACGACATTATCATCTGGAAATGCATCACCATTTAACTCTCTTGCACCATCTAATGGACCTGAAAGAAAGAAACACTTCTTTGCTGTATATCTCCCAGAGATATAAACAAGAATCAGACGTGGAAGACTAAACTCAAATTGCTGCGGCAATGCTCCAGATAAAATAAAACAAAAGACAACGAAGAGGTCTTATAGCACAGGTGGATGCTGAAGACAGGTAAATTGTATTGTGAAGGTGGTCATTTGAGGTAGTTACAGTAGTTGCTTAAGACAGGTAGGCAGTCGCTTAAGACAGGTAGGTAGTTGCTGAAGACAGGGAGGTAGTAGGTAAGACAGGCATCTTGCATTGTTTGAAGAATAAGGTATCACGCGGTGGTAGTTTTTCCAGACAGGAGGTTGCTGAAGACAGGTAGACTGTAATGGAGATCAAACTACAAATTGCACATTACCTTCATAAGTCTTCCACAGACGTAAGTTTGCCAGTTGGACAGCATACGGTGGCAAAATGATATTCTTCAAGGGACCAAAATCACAGGCGTCTTTTGCACCTCTCACGCAACCAGCATGAGCCTAACAGACAATATAAACAACAAGCACAATAAACAAACAAATCTATTATCTTGGCCGGATTGTGTGCAATTAAGATCAGATTTTTATGTAAACAGACGCCCAAAGAACCACACCAGTTCTTTCTTTTATCGTCACAAGTATCCAGAAGTAATCGTTCACTGTTTAAGTCAATCATCAACGTTCCGTGTCCAAGAGGAAGAACGGACAATTTCATAATTTGCATTGTCCAAAACAAAACATACATATAGAAAGTAAATATGTGAACCAGAGCTCATTTGATATCCTTTGCCAGAAATACGTTTTCAAATATGCAAGATCGCACACACACAGACCATTTTGGGTAGAAACTTCCAGTAGAATTCAAACCAATTTCTATCATTTCGGCTATTATCACAAACCCAAACCCCTGAAAATAGCTCAAGTTTGAGAATCAAGATCGATCAGATTCAAATTCAATAATTTCATCTAATTTAATATCACCACTCGCCTAAGTTCACAATATTCGTATTGAAGACCAGGACGACATTAGCAAGATTGTAAAGCACTATCAAGAAAATGCGAGTTTAAATAAATATATTGATTGATTGATTGATCAAGCTTTATTATATGGCCGGAGTCAAAGTCAAATTTTCCTGTTCTCTGATTGGACAATAGCTTATCATACGACGTTATACATGTCATTATGTTTGCTGATTGCTTGACGACTGTATATAACAAAACATCTAGTGGCGAGTTAATAACAAAATCAGTGAAATGCACATGTGGTGTTTCAAATGCTCATTGTTCAGCTTCGCTGTTTTGAATAAGCATGTCTGCCCAACAAAATGTAGCATGGGGTCTGCAGTTGATGCAGTTTAAGAGTGTTGTATAGAAAATAGTATGACTTTGGAAGATGTATACGCTAACAAGAAAAGTTAGACACACTTTTGAAAATGGTTTACATAAACGTCACTAAGAAAGATAGGTCCTTTTATCATCGCAAAACCAGTTTGAACAGTCTTTGCTGTGGCCTTGGAAGAATATATTATTCATGCTTTGGTTCTGACCATGTAATAAAACACTTAGTTACAGCGACATCGGGCAAGTAGTGCATTTTGTTGTCCATTGACCACCGTCGTTGCCCTTGGCTGTATCTCGAACAACAACTTGGTCTCCAGTCAGCAAAACCCACTGTTGCCCCTGTTCTAAGTAATCCAGCGATAAATGTATCTTCAAATGTCTTACAGTTTTTGTGCAAGATAAACACTGGTATCCAGTGAGGCATTCGTTGTTGCTGCACGACTTATGGCAAACGGCACACTTTGCATTGGATGGAAGGTTTCCCTCTCTCCAGTGATGCCGCCAGGACACGCTTGATGCCTGATGAAAACGAAATAGCAATCAAAACAAGATTCAACATTGAAAAACAAAACAGTATAACATCGACACAAGTCCTCCTCCGCAGTTAGAGCCATCAATGCTTATAATTCTCTTTCCCTCAAAATCCGATCAGCATCAAATTTTTATACCTTTAAAAAACTTTTATCTAATGAAAATCTATCTTGCTATTTACTATTTGATTGTAATTAATTATTCCCATCTTCTGACTGCAATTCGCATTGTGGCGGTCTCATCAAGCAGTTACGTCAGCACTCAGACCGCCAATCAGCGCCCTCCGTCAGTCGCTATAAATATCTTGTATTTCGTAATGTCAACTCTCTTGCAATCTGTACTCTATAGGCTTCGGACGGGCTGGCTACCCTCCGCCGTATCTGCCACAATTATATACTCAACTACATCCACTTGCCTCTGTCCTCGATCAACGCCTCAACATACATATTCATCAGCATGTCATGCCGTTTTTCAGAAATATATACCCAAATACATACATACATCCACAGCTACATCGCTTGCATTTATTATAAGCTATTTAAGACATATATAGGTTGGCATGCAATGGTGATCAACAAAATCATACCATCAAGAAACTGTGATAAAAACCGTATGTACAAAGAGAATTGTAAAATGAAAAGTAGATTTAAACCAACTGAAAAAAACAAAAAAACAATGTAGTTTTCACAAAATGTAAACTCTTGCCTTTGAGGTCCTTTTCTTGTACCACGACGTCACTTTACAGTTGTGTATGACATCTTGTTGACAATTCGTATGCGCAAAGTAATAGCAAACTGCAATGGAACGATAACAATATACACTGGAAAAATGTATAGACATAAGTGGCCTTATTCATGGCCTAACGCACAATGTCTCAGCTGAATGGAGGTCACCAATGAAGTGTCCCATAACAAATTAAAATGACAGCTCCACGGAAGTCAGGGTGTTTCGCAGAACACCGAATTGACCTCTGATATAGATTATTATCATCACAGCACAATTACGATGGATGCCAAAACAAGACAGTAAGACACTGTCCTTCCCAGCACAGCCAATGCATACCGCTATGTTCAAAAGATCAATGCTGCGGCCCACTCAGTGCCGTTTTAAGCGTCGAGAGGGCCTAAAGCACTTTATCCAAAAGGGGCCTACATTTTTAATGATTAAATAGCCGGAAAATTACTATTGTTAAATGTTCACCCATTGGCATATCAAGGATTTTGATTTTGCTTACAAACGTTGCAAAACATGAACTCAGTAGCACTCTACAGTTGATTGCACACTACACTAGATCTTAACATACTGTAAATTTGGGATTTTGAACTGATATTAAGAAGGGTCTATCCAGACTGAGGGCCTAAAGCACATGCTTTGAGTGCCTACTGGTTAAAACGGCAATGGGTCTACTCCATAGACTCACAGGTTACCATAGCCAAAATAGTAACCGTGAGTCAATGAGCCACATTTGAAGAAATTTGCATAATGTGAAAAACCAGATGAAAAACCATGTGAATTTGAAACCAAGAAGTGAAACAATATAAAAAGCGCCATTCTCACATGGTTTTCACATGGTTATTCACATATATTGAACAAGATTCCAGTACGTAGTAAAGCATGAGGCCAAAGTTAAATTCCAGTAAGTCTAAGGCTTTTTGCTTAAATAAATAACTACAGTGTTATTAAGCATTAGATTGAAGCAATGCAGTTCCTACCAGTGCATGACAATGAAGTACTCTCATCCAAACGGTGTCGACAAACATTGCAAAAACGACGCTTTGTCATTTTCTGTTTCACAAACGAATGTGGAACTGGAACCTGTGATGGAAATCATGGAACACATTCAGACTTAGAAAGCTGTACAACTTTGCACGCAAGAGAAGCTACAAATAGCATACTTATAAAATATATAGCTACTACTATGATGCTAGAACATGCAAATGAAAATTTGGTCCTTGCCTGAAGGGAAAACATATCTGTTACATTTGATTAATCAGGCGTAGAGCTCATTTAAAACTGATTTTGACACACTTTGACAATATATTTTGACCCAGAATCTGGCGTAAGATTAACAGGAATTCCAATCAGGGTCAATAAAATTTAGAAACCATAGGGTATACCATCCAAAGCTTCCATCACAACAAATTTCATCAAATTTTTGACGCTGAGTTTCAGCATGAAAGGCCAACGCCAGATACTCAGGATGCACACAGAGGCATGTACCTCAGTCCTTGCTAAGCAACGAGTCCTCTCAACCTTTGTTAACCCATGTCCTGCTTGTAAAACTATTTAAATGAAGGCTTGAAGTCGCTTCATCATTGCTGATTGGTTGCTTCCTAAGGACTAACTATTTGATTGGTTAGGTGTTGCTACTTTTGACTTGTTTCGAAAACGTGTATACACGTCAATAGCAGGACAAAAGTTAAGTTATTTGTACAACTATTTGCTTTGCAAATCTTTCAACATTTGCAAAGTCAGTTGCAACCCAGCGTCATTATACCATAGATAGTATAGCTCGGCCAATGGCTCCTTACATTGACGAAAATTCATTCAGATGATGATTCTCAGCATCTCACGATAAATAGACCTTTTTCACGAGCTACCATTATTGGGAAAATCAGTGCATTGTGGGGCATGTTGAGTGCCTGAACCAGCGAAGAGACTGGGTTTCTGACCTAGAATATCAACGAAAATTGTTAGTTTAAGTAAAGTAGCGCAGCTTGAAGAAATCTGCATCAGTATCAAATCCAACTTTCTCCGTATTCCGAAATCAGAGACATCAACCTTCCCCATAATGCACTTGCTTTTTCCAAAATGGTAGCTTGTGAAAATGGTCTATTAAAATGTAGCAATTTGCACTTTAGACTTTGATATCTGCTTCAAATAACAGGGCAACAGACACTAGTCCTGTGGGTCCATCTCTTTTTATTGCTGGCTGACTTTTGAAAAAAGGAAAATTTAACATCATCATCATCATCATTTATTGTGGAAACCAATATTTTTCATGGGGCAAAGCAGGTAAAAGGCTACATACTGTGTAGGTATGTTGACAGCAAACAGATACCGTATTACATCGGAAGAACAACATAACTGTCCCCGTCTTTTGCATAGTACACATTTGCTGCATTTCAAAACTCCTTTCACTTTCACTGTTTATAATCAAAATGTTGCATTTGATCCCGCTTATTCTAATTTTACTTTGTTTTTCTTCAGGAGTTAAGTTTCTACGACTTGTTACCTTCACATCATCTAGTGCATTTTGTTGGCATGGAATGACCACAGCTGAAAGGCATTTTTCGTGTGAAACAAAACCACATCCTGCAAAAGAAAAGAAAGTGTGAGATTATAGCCACCATCCCTGATGTTTCCGATTTGCATTATTTCATCCAGGTTGAAATCCAGTTTCTTCTCTCAAACGTTAAAAGCTTATTTGGAGCTAATAAAATATAAAATAAAATAATTTTTGGGATTTTAATATTATTATTATTATTATTATTATTATTATTATTATTATTTTTATCATTATTCGGCCTTAGCCTTCTAGCACTTTTCTTAATATCCTTGCTGTACCGAGAAGTGTCGTCTTCTGAATTAACTCAGCTTGAAGTTCGATCCCTAAATTCTCCAAGAGTTTCTGAAGATTCGTTGGGACTGCTCCGAGAGTTCCAACCACTATCTGTATCATCTTGACTTGACAATTCCAAAGCCTCCGTAATTTTCTTGCCAGGTCACTGTAGTTGTCAATCTTCTCATTTTCTTTAAGATCTACTCTCCAATCTCCTGGGACTGCTACCGGTATGTCAATGATCTGCGTCTTTCTGTTGACCTTGTCCATGACTACAACGTCTGGTCTTTGGTGCTGTATCACATGGTCTGTTTGTATGTTAAAGTCCCAGAGGATCTTGACTGAGTCTGTCTCAATGCACGGCTCAGCCCTATGTTCGTACCATTTATCAGAAATTACTATTATTGTCATT
>OFHS01000985.1:17895-32501 GCA_900245855.1 Calvadosia cruxmelitensis
ATTATTACAAAACATTACGTTCAAGTTTTTATTCGTATGTCCAGAGATGAACAATTGTTAGTGAGAGTTCGAGGGTCAATGTGTTGAAAGCTGCTTAAAATGACAAGGGACACATCGAAAGTAACCGCATAAAGATAAGAACAAGAGAAACCCTTCTCAATGGAGGAAAGAAGTGCAAAGGGATGTCGTTATCGACTTAGTTGCTCTGCTTTCGCGATAAAGAAAACATATTTCTTGAAAAGTACAGATTATGATATAAAAACGGCAGGAATCACGGCCTAGTTGAACACAACTTCGACGTAAACATAACAACTGCTAAATCTGTATCGATGACGCAAATTGCTGAGCAAATTACGAAACAACACGAAAAGGAGCCGACTGTGACTTTTGTTTGAGGCACAATACCCTTCTCTATGCAATCTATTCTACGATAAATTGTTCACTGCCCGTGAAAACACGGGAAGTTTGTCTTTTGTTAACAGCTGTCCTCCTCAAATTCTTACTTTAAATCGAGTGTCATCGCTGGCCAAAGTAAATATAACTGGCTCAAGTCTTCGCATCCAAGCAGAGGTATTGTTCTCAAAACATAACCCAATTTGCTAAGAGAGCAAAACATTTCTAATACCCGAGAGAATGATTCAATTTCAACTAATTTTCGAGCTGCAAAAGGGCAGGGTTGAATTTAAGGTTATTTTACAAAACGAAGCAGGAAAAAACAAACCTGTACAAGAGAGTCCTTGATTTGCAATTCCCCATAGCATAGACGAGCAAGTATGGCAGAAAGTGGGTTTGTGAAACGTCTTCTTGCGAAAAGTATGTCCGTGGTCGTAGTAGCGTTGTTGAGTTATTCGCTCCATTGCATTGCTAATGGCATGGGATAGCAATCCCGTGGACTGACGTATCACCTGCAGTCAACAGCAGCGTCCTCTTGTATCAATACAGGACAGTTCACTGCAAGTCAACACTCAACACCTAAGCAAAAGCAAGCGTTCAACTTCAGTCACTGCTCGCTTTGTTTCTAATGTCTCTTCCCGTCAGCGGGTAATTACATCCACGGCAGGATTGCGGACAGCAAAGCGGACACTGTAGCGTGCGCAACCGTTCACACTGCAACCAACGGCAACAGAATCTCATTCAACAGAAATGCAAACGCGTCGTCCGTACTCTCTTGCGGCATCGTTCCGATGAATGGAATCCCGCAGGTCCTATGACGTAATCGAAAAGACTCGAAAGCCCGTCCCAGATCTCAAAATTATAACAATCAATTTATTTACTTCTTGATTATAGCTCCCGTCGACACAATGAGAGCTTTTTCTACCATCTAAGCTTCTTTGAAAGGAAAGCTCCATGAAAGGTTAACAGAACAACGGGCAGAAAACCCAGCGGCTTTGCGGCGTTGCCCTCTTACGGGCTTTCGTCAATGACTTGCAAGCCTACGCACTTTTTATGTTGGAAGACCAATTAGTATTCAAAACCAAGTCGTTACCACAACTTTTTCTTCTGATCAAAAGACACCGGTGTCTATCACGTCTGCCAAACATTTCAAT
The DNA here is from genome assembly GCA_900245855.1 of Calvadosia cruxmelitensis. NCBI lineage: Eukaryota > Metazoa > Cnidaria > Staurozoa > Stauromedusae > Kishinouyeidae > Calvadosia > Calvadosia cruxmelitensis. The sequence continues at coordinate 19,443 of OFHS01000985.1, forward strand.
CAACCAACATTGATTGATTTGCTATTAGCAGTCGAAAGCCAACAGGCTAAAGTCTAATATTTTGTTACACAATCAATTCCCCACAGAGGAACAGATTAATTATCAAAAAAAATTAAATAACAAAATTAAATAAAATTATTAAGTAACATTGCGACAACTGGGCTCAGTGATAATTATAATTATTGCATGATAATTATTTAATTCCGCCTTGTTTATCCACTCTTGTTTGTTCTTAATACGTCAGAAGGTATTGTCTTGATCATCACCTTTGAACCACGTCGTCACGCGATGTCATACCAAAGAAGTGTCCTACGATCCCATCATCATCATCATTATCACTTAGTCGGAATATCCAATAAACTAAATACAAGCTTATTTTTATGGAGCAGATACATGACACAACAAATTTGAGACTACTAATATCAACAATAAAGATTACTGTACATACTGTAGGGTAAACATAATTATGAATAATTTTTTTTGCGCCATGTTATATTATATTATTTTATTTTTTTTGTACATAAAACTTTTATTCGCAAATCAATTCACAAGCAGTTCAACAATCATAAAAATGAGTCTACAATACAATAAAATCGCAGTCACGATCTGCCTAATAAATTTAAATGCTAAAATATACAATATTACTAAAAATAAATTAAACTATAATATTTACAAATTAAAAATTTCCTGCAAGTTTTCCCCAGCACTTAGGGTGCCAAGAATGCTTGTAGCATTACCCCATTGAATAAATTGAATTATAATTATGATTTTTAAAAAACAGGAACAGATTTTTGCTTCTTGGAAACCCGTCGAGTACACCACTTCATTGATCCGCGAAGAAGGAATTCCATTCCACAGTTCAATATCCGAGCGAATAACCATTATAACCGTTCTTCGATCAATGAGTGGTGCACCCGGCGGGTTTCTAAGAAGCAAAAGTGTGCTCCTGTTTTACATTACAACTGAATCCATGCGACTGAAAATACCTATAGATCCAAATGGTCATTTGGACTGATAACCATTAATTTTTGTATTTTCATGTAGGATCGTCTCTGTAAGTATACCCTTTGATATTGTATTATAATATTGCGTGGAAGCGTTGAGAGCATCCGTGGCACATTTGCCCAAGCTGAATAATCTTCCAAATAACTGAATTTAATTTACTTGTTGCATTTTTCATCCCACCCTTGTTCTCGAGTGCGTCTCTCTTCGAACCCGATAGACAGATAGGTAGGCGTATATTTGAGACATATAAACGAGGTTTACAGGGTAGCAATTAACATACAAGGTATACAGATTATTACATTGGCATCATAGCACTCATTTCTTGATGCCACCCGATACTCAGTCATATACATTCGATGTGTCTTGTCTCGTTTTTGCGTTAGTACATCGATGAACAAGAGACCAGTTGCAAGTTCACAAAGTATATAAACTGGATCACGACCCGTTTGTAACATATCTACGCTCCGTTAATCCAATTCTATTTATAATACTAAGAATTTCATCAACTTATTGGCGGATAATAAGATAACTTAATTGAAATTCAATCACGAAGTTTCCCACATTAAACTACGTTGTAAAAAACTTATATATATGAAAAATTAATAACTTTAGCAGAAAAATGGCTTGATATGTCAATTTTATCTAGCGAACACTTGGTGCTTCAGAATCCACTTTGCACAGTGCGAAGGGCTTATGTTTAAGAGGGTGTCCTCGCAGTGAATACTTGGTCGCCTCATATTTAGCAAACATTTCCAGGTCTAAATCTACAAGATTGTTTGTTTGTTTGTTTGTTCCATTTTATTCACATATTATGGAGCAAAAGTACAACGAAAATATATAACATAAATCTACAGGATAACAATGTGAATATGGCAAGTAATGGCTGTAAACAGCACTTACATAAAGCCACTTCAAAAGACATTTACAGAGATCTGATAGGTAAAGAAATAACATAATTCCATTTCAAAAACATTTACAAAATTTAGATAAATCGACGGACTTAAGCTTAAACTTAAACAAAAAAAGAGATTTACAGCTGACAACTGAGTCTGGCAAAGAGTTCCATTGATTTACCACACGCAATGCAAAGGACGATCGTGCGTACGTTTAAACATCATTTGTAGGTCATCTTTAAGTGTCTCAATTCCAATGATTCCATATCCACAGTGGCTAGTCAGTGTTTTTAGAGGCGATATGGTATGTCATACGAAGAGAGACTAGACGATGTATCCAATGAAATGATGATGAATTTTTTCTATCATTTTGATATCTCGTATCAAGCAGGGACTTCAGACGGGTGATGGCGATTTCAAGATCTGTCTAACATAAATTTTGTAGGCATTTAAGAGGATGTCTGGGCCACTGGACGAGAAGCGCTTTCTAATTAATAAAGACGATCTTGAATAAGGGTTTGAGATTTCGAGTAAGGATAACACCTTCTTTTACCTGGCATCCATCTAACATGTATTCATATGGAAGAGTGTTTCTATTGCCAACAGAAAATACCAAACACTTGTCAAATGCAATGTGTACCTGCCATTAGTCAGTCAAGCCATCAAAGACCGAATGACCTCATACACGAGAGTGAGATTACATGAAAACCAAATTAACCCGATATTATACTCTTTAAAGCACTTTCAAAATAACTATTTGAATGCAAAAGTTTGTCATTAATAATGCGGAATAATAAAACTACATTAAACATTCGGCAAAATCGTTAGAAATAATTATAAGCTAATGATAACTTATGATACTTGTAATTATAATCTACAAATGCACAAATTATGATAAATAATGTGAATATTAAAATGAATCATATACGTAACAGTGGAACTGAAAGCAAGTTTGTAAAATCGATAAATTAATTCCATAAATAATGCTAATCCATAATGCATACATTAATAGCGTTGCAAAATCGTTAAATAAATTTTTTAAATAATGCTGATCCATAATGCACGCATTACTAGCTTTGCAAAATCGTTAAATAGATCTATAAATAATGCTAATCCATAATGCATACATTAATAGCTTTGCAAAATCTCTAAGTAAGTCTATAAATAGTGCTAATCCATAATGCATACATTAATAGCTTTGCAAAATCGTTAAATAGATCTATAAATAATGATAATCCATAATGCATACATTAATAGCTTTGCAAAATCGCTAAGTAAGTCTATAAATAGTGCTAATCCATAATGCATACATTAATAGCTTTGCAAAATCGTTAAATAGATCTATAAATAATAATAATCCATAACGCATACATTAATAGCTTTGTAAAGTGATAAATAAATCTATAAATAATGATAATATACAATGCATACATTAATAGCTTTGCAAAATCGTTAAATAAATTTATAAATAAATAATGCTAATCCATAATGCATAATTGCATACGTTATAATAAATAATGACAATGTCATAGTGAAGCTCTATACGCGGTGCATCGTGAACATCTGCTAAATTTGAATTGTTCTTTGAGCTTCAACTCGTGTTTTTTAATATATTATTGTTGTAAGTCGGAGATATGTTCATCTTCGCTTTTTTCCGTGTCTTCTCTCTGTCTTACGGTCGCCATTTGTTGAATTCTTGACAATAGTCAAGAAATAATTAATCATAACGACAGCTGCACAAAACATAGAACCAGCCAGAAGAATTCGGTCTGTGTTTGGAATCCATGAGAATTTCTCAAGACCCATCAATTGGACGGAAAAAATAAGTGTCGCCGCGCCTGAAACAAATACAAAAGATGGAACAGATTGTTTTTTTCCTAACATATCGACTTACTTTGGATTAATTTTCATCACTTCCATGCAACATGGGCTGGGCATATCTCACGCTTTATAGACAACAGATGGACAATTAGAGCTACCGAGTGGACTCCTAGACAATGGAGAAGACCCAGAGGACGTCCGCGGACAAGATGGCATGATGACCTTGCACGCCACCTAGGCCCCATGTGGCCACAACTTGCTCGTGATCGCGTCCGATGGAGGGAGTCAAGGGAGGGGTTCCTCCTTCGGGAGTGATTGACACCTGTCCAGGTAATCCAGGTAATCCATGCAACATATATTATGTATAAATAGTACTATGATTGGAGACAGAGATCACACAAGTTCTCGCTACTCGGAGTTTCACGCTGTTGCGATCATATCATAGTGAATAGCTCTGCCTTGCTGCATTGAGCACTATCTACGAATGTGTGGAAAAATCATTATTGATTAATTTATTTACTTTTGTGTATACATAATATATTTTCACTTCATTCAAGATAAAATTTACCTAGGACTAATTAACATTAAAATAACCTAAAATTCCGCTAGCTAATCAAGTTTAAAATCTCGTACCATCAAGATAAGGGATTTAAGCTCAAGCTAAATTTGAACTATATACAGCATAATTTGAATTTAAATAAACTCAACAGTCTCATCACAGTAAATTGCATTTACTATGTTGGAGCGTCACAATAAAGCTTGAAAACCAATCCCCTACAGAAATACTTACGAGGAAGATTCTACCCCTCTTCGTGCCCTAGCAAGGAGAGATGTCTACAGGCTGACTGGGTTGATTCAAGGATCATTAGGGCCGTCAACTTGATAACTGTGCGTTCGCATACAAATGTACGTGATTTTAGCGTTTTAGACAACTTCATGGTTACAATTACTGTGAGTTTATCCAGTTCGTGAGTTAAATCTGACCATGAGATTTTCTAAAACGCTACCATAGAAATTCAAATAACTACATAGAGATGTTGTGAATAAAATTGAAACTCCTACCGTAACTTTTCCTACCTAAAATCTACTTATAAAAACTCATATAAAATTGTCAAATCACGCTTATAGCAATTCCATGCTGATTACAATGCTTTCGGCAAGTTGTTGGCCAATGGATTGACATCGCTAAAGGAATGGGTTAATGATTTGATTTGTGTTTCTATTTTTTAGACCAAGTGGTAACGGATCTCAGACTGCTGCAACCGAACAATGGAATTTGGAAACTAAAAGACTTAGTTGGATACACACCGGATCGTAAGCAATGGCGTGCTATCTGTTGTGACATTGGTCAGGCAGACAAATCTTGGATGAGTCTTATAAGGCAAGTTAAGTCAAGTTATATACCTGGGATTACTCCTTTTAGACCTCGAGAACCATATGCAAGGGACGGAGGAATGATGACTTTCCTTGTCTCCCTGCAAATGAAGAAGGACAAAGGTGTGCTGACTTTATTAAAAAATACTGAAAAACCAACCATGGATTATTACATCAAGCACAGTCGCAATGCAATCTGGGGTACATAAGTATTTTTAAGTTTGCATGAGTTTGCATTATTGATTGATTGATTGATAGTAGTTTATTCGAAAACCCATAATCAGTTCTTGATACAATTGATTACTAATTTATGTTGACATGGCATGCAAATACTATACAGTGACACAACTGATTCTTGAGGTTTTTGTGTACAAATAGGCTCGTAATTACATTAGCTTTCATTTAGTAGATGCTCATGCAACGATTTCTTGAATTGCTTCAGAGGTAAGTCCGTTAGATTACTGTGTTTGTTTAATAAGCTTGGTCCAGAGTAGGAAAAACTTCGCTGCTGTCGATCAGGGTATAAGGGTTTTGCATTAGGGTTGTATAAGTTTGCATAAGTTTGTATTAGTTTGTATAACTTATGTAAGGCCCATAATTACCACAACATCTGATAGCACGCCATATCTATTAACAGAACATGGAGCCTAGGCATTAAGAACTTACCCAACACACATTCCTTGGACTCCCTTTACGAACCCTGTAAGGAAATTTGAGCTTTGCATAATTGAAATGCTACTTGGACAAAGGAAAAAACAATTTGCAATTCAGCCTGGTTAATCTGTTCCCGCCTTATATTGACACACTGGAATATCTTTTATAGAACAGACTGCTTTTCACTACAGGGCTACCCGTAGGAAATGCAGGTTTGGATGGCTTGATCCAAACACAAGAAATGCAAGGAGACAAGAAAACGATCAGAAAAAGTCTCATTGAACTGTATGCAAAACATCTACTGTATTTCACAAAATTTTGAGAATCATCATGCTATACAACAAATAAAAACTGGGGGCCACTGATTAGAGAAACATGGTTGTACGAGTACTGGCCAAGATAACGAGAGTCAGGTTGATGTCTTTATGAAGCACATACAGATGAAGGAATGACTTGCAACGGATTAACAACAGAGATGATTACTAGACTTTGATGGACAAATACTTATAGAGTGTTTACGGAAGGACTAACAGAGTAATGCTGTCCTAGTAGTGCTACAATAAACAGATTACAGGAGACCCCTGAATTACGACGATACTCCTATAATGGTCAAACAAACCTTTAATGACATTGCCTGAGCCAAGGGTTAACTTCATGGGAGGTGCTTTTCTGCTAGCAGTTGAGTCAAAAACTTCTCCATTATCAAGCATTCCCTGTTGAAATAGACCACCATACTTAATTAAGACAACTCAAAAGACTACGTCACTGCCAACTTCAGCTGCAATGTCGTTATTCCTTTGTAATGTAAATGGTATCGTAGTTATGTCATGTATTTTGTAATTTGTGTGCGCAAATTCTCATGCATGGCAGTGTGAGCTCTCTCGCATAGCAGCAGCCAGACCAGACTGTCAAGTGTCATACTGTACACTGGTTCTAGGTTCGACTTCTTTGAGCTACCATGTGCTATGGTTTTCACTTGAAATAATTGTATTTGATGTCTGACAAACACGTCTCTGGTTGATTATGAGTGACACCCCAAAAAACTTTGCTTCCTGCTAGGCACATATGTTGGAGAGTGTATGTTTACACTAGACACTCTACAAAGCAACTCATGGTGGTTCGTAAAAAGGAAAGGCGGTCGTGTACCAAATGGCCGCTACACGACGACGTAACGAGGCTCACTCGGCGGCAGATACATTAGGGAGATTGTTCGTGCAGATTAACAAGGGTGCGTCTAGCTCAACGGCAGAGCAGTGGACCGGCAATCCAAAGGTCGTCGGTTCGACTCCCACGTCGCGCCACTTTTTCTGTAATTTTCGCAATCTCGGTTTCCAACAATATGCTATGATGTCACACTGTTGAACAACGCCATCAATCGACAATAATTTCTACAAAATTAATTACACGAAACCAACAAGACAACCTGATGACAACATACACAACAACATTGCTGACGACATTGCGATGTTAGAAGGAAGATTTTGGACATTAGACATTTAAGTTGATAATTTATAATTAAATAACATTTGATTGGTTATCCACATGCTTTAGGTTAATCTTTCTATGTTTGCCGATGTTAGATTTTGTGTGTCAGGAGTACATTTTGGGCTCATTGAATTTGGAACAAATTGGCTCGCCTCTTTCTGTAAGTATTGTGGGCTAGAAGCGAGGACTTTGCACAGTCTGTTCTGTTTGGGTTTCTATCTCATGTGTATGATTTACAAACATATCACAAATCCCCATGCTAATCACAACTCCAACAGACACAATCTGACAAATATTATGATATATATATATTGTATTCCTGCATGTATACATTACAATTTGAAAGTCTTCAATTTTGGCTTCAAAATGGGATGCAAATTAAACACATAAAACCTTTTTTCAATGCAAAAACTAATTTTCGTTAAATTTTTATGTTAAATTGGGGGTGGCTAATACCTGGCGATACATAGTGGAATGTGATAGTCCAGCATGTCTTATCAATTGCTGCTATTGCATAACACTTTCTATGTCTCAAGCAGAAGAAAGCCAAAGGCAACTCAGAATTGTTCCTTTACCAAGCCTGACCATCGACCACGATCTGATGCTGCAGCCACAAGTTCAAAGGAGTTCCGCCAAACTGACAGAAGGTCCCCGTGGATCTGCTTCACTCACACCAATCCTTTACAGCCACCGTGGTTGGTGATAGAGTCCTGTCGGCTGGTTAGCTGGGTTCATATCCAACACCAGAGTTGTCTGTGGGAGACATGCTGCATACACAATCAGTGAAATATGTTTCCGTCACAAAGTCAAGGTGGCCTTAGCAACTACCTGTGTTATGTGACCACCTGTCTTACAAGGCCACCTTAACAACTAATAAAATTATATTATTTATAGTACTAACAAAACCACTGCCAATTACATTCCAGTCAACAGGTTTTAATATTTGAAAGATTAAAGATCTTTAAAATATCTACCCACCAGATAATGGACTTCAACTGTATCGCCATAATCTGCAAATTCTTCACAAGGTTCTGGTCTGCTCTGTGATCAAATTGAAGAAAATTACATAAATATATTACATGGTTTTAAATTGCTTCGCTGTAATATATCACCTACCGGTATCTCAAATCATTAAAATATGAAAACTAAAAAATGTTGCAATTATGCAAGAAGTCAGCACTGTTAATGTGGGCCACCATTATGGTCAGGTGTGGCTCTATGGCTACAGCTACGGATGTCATCAAACAACGGCTATCGGGGAATGAAGGCCAGGGGACCATGGGTAGTGAGGTAATAAGTGAAACTACGATTCTGTCTCTCCGATCATCATCATCATCATCGTTTATTCACAAATCCAATAAGTTTACAGAAAACGTTTTTAGATGGAAGGTGAGATCACAGCAATTTACAAGCATAGGTTTATAAGTATATATCTATATATAGTATAAATATATCTTTATTGTTTTTTGCATAGTCTTTTTCCCCCTTTTAAATCTACATTTCCTTGTACTTTTAAGTAAGCCAAACTTCACACAGGGCTGGAGAGGTCTTCAACATTTTGTTAAACTTGAACCTGCTAGCGATCACGTTCATGTGCGATGGCAGATAGTTCCAGTTGTTAATTGTAGCCTGGTTTTACAAGCATGTTTGACACTAGGGATGAGCCGATAATCGTATCGGTATTTGTATCGGCCGATATATCGGCGATATTTTCATATCGGTTATTGGCCCGATATAATAAAAGCATATCGGCAGATAGCCGATATAAAATTCCATTATATTCTTTTGAGAAAACCATCATATGTGCAGCATTCACCTGTGTTACTTTCAATTCAGACGGCTTTTCAGTTACTTATGATCAAAATGTTCATCTTCAATCACTCAAATGACATTTTATCTTATTGATTATAGAACCATGAAATGGCAAGCTAAATTTTGGTTTTGTTTTGAGTTGCTTTATGGGTTATGTATTGTTTGCCTTCGCTTTTAGAAAGTTACGGCTTAATATCGGTATCGGTATCGCCATATCGGCCGATAGTAACTTTTTATCGGTAGCCGATATATCGTATCGGTATATCGGCAAAAATCTATATCGGCTCATCCCTATTTGACACATTGTTTATTGTATGTACACTAAAAATATTCTGATCTCCTTATGACTCTTACTGAACAGTGAAATCTGGTAAATTTGACTTTTCAGAACTGTAACCTACAGTAACTAGCTACTTGAAAACTGACTTTTTCTGGAAATTTTTCGCTGAAAGTAACTTGTTTTGTAACTACAGTATGTACAATTTTTATAAGAAACTAGAACTTTAGAAGATGAAGGCAGAGACTTTTGTATCCATATATTAAAGGAAGTAACTCTAGCTGTAATTAGTTAAACTAAGCAGCTACAAATACTTGCTGACAAATTATCCGGTTATTTGAAAATCGTGTTAACCGGAATCCGATCAGCGCGATCGGATTCAATGCAGAACATTTCCTTTGCAACAGCAAACATCGTTCATAGCAAATGTTAGTACTTCTAGTTAATGTTAACATGTATAGTAGTCAAAACAGAAAATAAAATTAACTTTTGCAGAATTACATCAAGTAAAAATTACAGCTCAATTTCTTCCATCATAAATTGAAAGCGACCAGACTGCAGAGTATAGCACATCTCACCGAGATCTCGGGTGCACAGAGGCTAACATTTTCAGGTGCAAGTGCACAAAATGCTGGAAAAGATACTGAAGTGCACACTTTAGGTGCACCAATGAACAAAATAAGGAGTAAAGTTCAGCAAAAATGCAATTTGGCAGCTGTTTGTTAGTAAGAATTTCTGTGTACACATCGAAATGAAGAGCAGTACACAATATTTTTGTTGCACAGCCAAATCTCAAGTGCACAAAATTCTAAAACTTGACAGATCTCGGGTGCACACTTGCCACGCTCTGCAGTCTGGGAAAGCGACATGTCAAAAACGAAAAATGCTGAACGTCTGGAGAATAATTTGCATTTTATTTCAAATGATGCAAAAATACCTCAGTTATAATCTGCAATGATGACCTAATTGAATCAGGCAATCCAAAGGTCATGCAAATGAGTAGAAAGAAGCTGAAAATCAAGGTCCAAATAACTTTCATGCAGCGAAGCTTCATCGTTCTTCATTACATCTGAATGTTTTTGAGAAGTTTGTTTCCAAGTGATGCTTAGGTTTGGTCACGTGACCACGCACGTGACTAGCGTGAAACCGAGGCAATGTCTTCTTGAAGCGAGGGCCATACAACATTCCATGATTTCCATCCAACATGGCGTAGCTGAGGGGCAACCAATAATTTCCAATGGAGGAAAGATCTGATTCAGACCCTCATGAGATTGTAGAAGCTTCCTACTCTCACCGAGACGCACTGTCAGTTATCCAGTCAGAGCTTGAAAGCCTTCTCAAGGATCCATTGCTACGAGACCTCCCTGAAAACCCAACTCTAGAAGAAGTTAAATCATGTTTGCTTCTTGAGCAAGGAAAAGCGATTACGGTCCATGTATTACGACAAGATGAAGAACGTTCAATAATACGTAAGAAACTGCAAATAAATAATTATTAATTCGTTGGGTATTTGATTTGAGGGTATTTTAATGGACCAAAATATCAATAACAGGCTAATTTGCAGAGTATGGCACTGCCGACCGTGAGACCAGTCTGGAAAGCCAGTCTGCAGAGTATGGCAGTGCCGCACACCATTTAGATGAACATGAAATGCCTTGCCGCACCTCAATTTTGGTTTCATAAAACTGTTGCTTCTCAAGACATTGTTTTCCACCAGGTCCCCAGGAGACATTGAATTTTTCAGAAATTGTTTTATTTTTTGTCTAAAATTCTGTTACATGCTGCACTCAGCTTGCTGCAGAAGTCATATGCCGCACGTGCACATGACTTCCGAAGTGTTTGCCGCACGCGAGATCTCGTTGAAAAGTGCCCTTATCTGCAGACTGGCTGGAAAGTTTGTATGTTACGCCGAAGATCTTCGGCGTGGAACAGGCTCCGATTTGGCGATTGGCGTGGCGCAAGGCTTGGCATTTTCAAAGATTCAGTACTAAACACTGTTAAAATTATCCTGTTTTTTGGCGTGGCGTAATCTTTGGCGCAGGACCCTGGCGTAATCTTCGGCGTATACAAAACGAACTTTCCACACTGGCCGTGAGATGTCTATTTCGCAGGCAATATACCAGGCCAGACTGGAATCTTTGTATTTTGCATGGCGGAGAAAATTTTTCCAATATATTTTGCGCGTTTGGCCGCTCGTTGATGTGACTAAAATGCGCGGTCCAAACTTGGTTATCAGCTTGAATAACAGCAAGGATTGCGGTGTCTCTGATAAAAATGTCTGCAGCTGAGCTCAATTCTCAGAATCTGCGCGGCTGCGGATTCAACAGGCCAGACTTGCGCGTCGGAGGACATCTTTCGTGTGAGATTTATTTTGCAGTTTATTTTTATTTATATATTTTTTATTGGATTTTTGCCACTGAGGAGTGCCCCTGAGTGATATTTTGTTGCAATTGCACCCCTGCCCCTGAACATTTCGGGCTCTTCCGCCCCCGAGATCTCGGCAAGAGGTGCCATACTCTGCAAACTGGATAACAGGCTCTGAACACAGTGTCCAGTCTGGAAAGTTTGTATGTTACGCCGAAGATCTTCGGCGTGGAACAAGCTCTGGTTTGTCAATTGGTGTGGTGCAAGGCACGGAATTTCAAAGATTCAGGTTTAGACTCTGTTAAAATTATCCTGTTGTGGCATGGAGTAAGCTGAGAACTCTGGCGTAATCTTCGGCGTACACAAAACAAACCTTCCACACTGGTGAACACTTGGCTTAGTCACTTAATGTTCATGATGATCATCCTATCATTCAAGCAAACATTGCATAAGGGGAGGGGAGGGCAAAATGAGTCGGTGGGGCATAATGGGTCATGCCAACGTATCTTGATTTTCTGGTAAAACTAGAGGGCATGTAGCCACCAGGTCACGGAACAATAAGACTGGAAGTGGCACCCACGGTCTGGCTTCAACAATTTTATCACGATTCGCCCCAGACCTCTAAAGATGGCTGCTGGGGGGCAGAAACCAAAACAACAGACACGGCCGCAGCTACAAACACACTGCGGTAAGCCATAGAATCGCTCCGAGAACTGTCTCTCTGAGACGTTAATAGTAAGCATGCATCATTAAATGCACTGAAAAATAATGACTTCATCGAATCACAAATAAAAATGTTAAGCATTCAATTAAAAGACGTCGTTTCACGAAAGCCATTCTCGTTGACGAAGATATAGATTATCCCTCCCGCTGCAATTGTTATCCCTTGAGAGTATTCAAAGCCCTGTCTACATGCTGACTCAATTTATTACTACAAATTATTAATGGTCTTATTGATATCGATGCCAAATTATTGCTCTCATGCCGTTTTACAGAAATATGTACATATTTACATGCATACTTCTTCTTTCCTCCTCCTCAATATCGAGTACAGAATTTCCACAGATATATATTACATACAACTATTTACAACTATTTACAGTAAGTGATGCTAGAGGCGACGGTTGTGAGCTCGTCTGTGTGAGGCCAGCCCATTAGCAGAAGCACACGATTTGTGGCGAGTGTCGCAAATGTACATACATACATACATATACTTCATGACATATGCAAGGCATTGTGANGCACGGAACAATAAGACTGGAAGTGGCACGCACGGTCTGGCTTCAACAATTTTATCACGATTCGCCCCAGACCTCTAAAGATGGCTGCTGGGGGGCAGAAACAAAAACAACAGACACGGCCGCAGCTACAAAC
>OFHS01000986.1:2530-32500 GCA_900245855.1 Calvadosia cruxmelitensis
TGGAATTCACTTTCCGTGACAATAACCGAGACGTGATAATATCCGAGGTGATATTAACCGAGTTATACTGTATTATCCAAGTCATGTTTTTATTTATTGGTAAACAACACTAGTATATTACCTATTGCCTAGTCAGAGCTATCACGTGAGATGCTCGACGACTACGAAAGGGCGGGGTTGGTGCTTGCGTGCTCAATGGCCCCATGGCCCTTGGCTTCCGCACCAGACCTTGTTTTATATCAATTATTTAGAATTTAAAGTTTTTCTGGTTGCAATCATTGCAGTCTGCGTTAACTGGTAAGCATGTTCGTAAAATATTAAAATGACACCCTTTGCTTGAAATTTTGCAATTTCCAAATCAATGTCAATAATGGTAGCATTTTGCAGAGAGAAAAAGTGCTGACAGGTATGGAAGTGTGGGAAATAACCCACTGTAGATCCTACACGCTTGCACCAACTGTTGAAGGGATTTTGAAATCCATTGTTCACATCAAAGACTACTTTTGTAAATTTTAGTGTCTCAAATTCGTAGGAAAATTGAAATTTGAATACAGTATTATGGAACGTTATCCAGATCTTTTTCCTAGCAGTAGTTTTTATTTCATAACTTTTAAAATTTGCGGAAATAATTATCATACCATAATACATTTACCATAGGTTGTTCAAGTCGTATAAAACATTTTCTTGGCAAACTCCAATTAAGCAATCATCTTTGCCTCCATTGTTCCATCCATGGCTGCTTATCAAGTAGGAATTCAATCACCTGTTATAGGCCCACCGTCTCGATAGGCTCTTTTTGATGACACTTTCAAATGTTCCAAGGTACAGCATTTAGATTGTCAATTATCAGTTCAACTCAAGAAACGGTAATAAAAGAATGGGTTTAGTTTGTTACAAATTGTAACTCCTGCCTCAATATATTTGTATTTTTGTATTTGTATTTGGCAATCGATAAAATGAAGTTACTACAGATTGCCAACTTTTGGCTAAATTAGCCAGGAAGAAACGTTATTTCCACCTTGTTTACAAATAAACATGACTGCAGATCGAAGGTATACAACTGTGAATATCGTTCATATGTCTTGAAATCGCATTATGATAATAACAAATTATTTTCTACTTAATGATCTGCCTTGAAATGGGCGAAATACATCATATGAACTCTCTCTCAAGAATAACATTGAATTGATTTGTCCTATTTTACTATGTGTGAGCAAAACCAAACCGTTCTATGACGTGCTAAAGTGGAGATTAGTAACAGGATCAAAAGATTCAGGTTAATGTAACCATCAAACATAGGCCCACTAGGTACAGTGCTTAAGGCCTACTTGTGTCCTAATTAATACTTTAATAGGCAGCCCTGGTTCCACCGATAACAAGCTGAATCCCAAATTCTAGTTAGCCTGAACCCATCTGCATTTTGGATCAGAGGCATTCCAAGAGCAAATCCAGAATTTCACATCAATATAATCACACACCACAGAGATTTAAACATATTATGTGGCATATTCATTTCTAAGAACAGAGGTATAAAACTAAATATAAAAGTGTATCAGTGATCTGTAAATATTTTACATTTTCATGAACTTGAAATTAAACGAGCAATAACTACATGATAAAATTCAAGGTCACTCAAACCCTACACAGTTTCTGGCCCTTTATGGCATATTTCTATTAAAGATAGACTTCCCATGCGAGCAGTTAAGTATATAGCACCTTACTGGTCTTCTTTCGCTTATTTTTCTTGGTCTTATAGGTCACGTTTCTCCCTCTGAGCATATTGTTTTGCAATCTATTCACTACAGCAGGAGCTAGCGTCACCATCCTGTAGTTTCCAAAGTTTGATCTCCATGGGCCTACCTTAGCTTCTACGAAGTGAAGTCTTTTCAGAAATATCTCTTTGGCGTATTTGAAGAGCAAAATGTCTAGACTGTTCAATTTTTCAATTTCTTTCAATAGATATGCTGGTTTTCCACGCATATACTCAGCAGCATATGTTGTATTGAAAACATTTAATGGATTCCTCAGCTTGAAATTGAAAGTCTTTTCGAACAAGAATAAACTCTCTGGTAACATGTCATAAATTGCAAAAAATGGCATTGATACGAGGTTCTTCTTTGCACTTTCCAACAAACTAAGAGGTTGCAGTGCATTGTTATAAAAATACTTTTGGCATGTTGATTTGGTCCAAGTAGCAAGCATTTTAACCTGGCGATTAAAAGCCATATTTGATGGACAGTTTACAAAGCTCTCCAAGCTGATATTGAAGAATCCAGTTTGGTAATGTCTTGGGTAACATTGGTGCAACGACGAGTTCATTGTCGAATTTAGTTGGTCGATGCAGAAATGTTTTTGTTTTGCCCATATCGCCCCACGGGCAACGTGACGGTATTCACTGGTAAATCTGTGGATTGGTTCCCTAATGATTGTGGAGAAGTGAATCCTCGCATCAGCTGATTTGCTCTTCCTTCGTTCAGGAATGCATCGCTTCCAGGACATGTAATCAGCGTGCAAACCACAAGGCCACTTAGGTTCTGAATATCGAAATTCTATCCAGCTTTCTTCTGATTTATGTCTCAGACATTTGAATCTACGATGGGGTAACATGAGACACGGCAATTGCTCGACATTTGTAAACCATTCCTTTTCCACCATCGATCCGCCGGTTTTTTGTATGTGCAAGAAAGCAAGCACATCTCGTCGCTGAAAATCCAGAGGAAGGACCTTTAACTGGTTCATAAAATCTCTGTAGTTGGAATCAACATCAGATCTGTCTGAAACTTGGCACGGTGTCGAGTTACAGAAGCGAAAAGACGATTTCGTCCACTGATAACATGCGAAGATGAGTAAGGTACACAACACTGTCATAACAAGCAGGGTACTCCTGAACAATTTCATCAACATGCTGTTCGAAGTATGCTCTCCACGGCTACTAAATATCTCTCCTTCATTCCACCATCACAATAACGTAAAGTTGTCTCCTTTACTCGTAGTTTGCTGCGCTTGCAGCACAGGAAACCTACATCTCCATTGCAACTGACAGCGGCAAAGAGAAACCGCAAAGTTACGCATGCACGACTTCAGATTTTTTTGACCTGGGAACGAGACAGACTGTCAGGGTGTGAGGTAAATCAATCAGGCCGGCAAATATCCAAATATCCTTTTCCCTCCTCCCCGCCTCAGGCTCTCAGCGGCCTTCAGCGTGTCCTGCGTCGCTGGATTTGATTTCCAATCGTGATGAATGTAAGTAGCTATGTAAACCGTTGAATTTCTTGATACATTCTATATGATGTTAACGAAGTTAGTAACTGGTGTTTGGCGCAAGCTGCGAGAATTTCAAAAGTTTAGTAGTGGAGTAGTCCTAAACACTGTTAAATTAGGGATGAGCGCAGAGCGGGCCTTGCCCATTGTTGGGATACTTTTCAGTTTTTCCGTCATAGCTTCGTCTAGCCTTTGACAAAATTAACAAAACTGATATCTTAGAAAAGCTCATTGCTTTAATAATTCAAATCCCTTCAATTCAAAAGGACAAACAGTTGAGAGATATTCCATGAAGTATATAAAAGTATCAAGTGAAAATGTAACACCGTGACCTTGGTGCCTTTGGTGGGGGAAATTGGGACAAGAGAGGGTAAGTTGGGACAGCAACAATTCGATGTCAAGTTCTGCTTCAAATCAAGTTGGAAGTACGCAGGTAAACGAGCAAGTATTCGTTAGAATTTTGGTTTCGTTTTGAGTTTGAAAATTGTTATCGAAACTAGAGATGGGACGAAATTAGAAAAAAAACGAAACCGGTAAACAAAGCAAGAAATCGATTTTCAATATTTTGGTTTGAATTGATTTGGCGTGGACGGAATCCATTTTTCCTAACTTTTGTTTATTCAATAAAATTACTAGCACGTATACGGGTGTGTGATTTGTTTGTATAGGTGGGGAGACCGGATTAGTAGCAATTGTTTCTTGGGATTTGTAAACGTTGCTGTTAATGGCGTGAATCATTGTTTCCTCCCGATTGCAAACACAGCCATGATATCGACTATTTTCGGATGCGTCTTTTTTATATGCATGTGTCAATTTTCACAGGAAATGATTTTACATTATTTGTCTCTGAATAGCCTTGACACCTTGAAGTTTGAATAGTCTATCGTACGTAGTGATATTAGTCTTGTAATTGTAGCTGCTTAAAAGATAGGGCTTCACGAGTGGGTATAACCCAAACCAATCTGCGACTGTGAGTTCTGACAACTGTTTCGAGTAACTGATTACTGAATTATTCATCGTTCGCCGTGGGAAGTCAAGCTTGTTGCGGGAGTACTACGATGATGTGGTCTCGGAGTGCGGTGGAAAGGGCGCGAAATGCAAAGCGTGCAGCAAAATTCTTAAATGCTGGGACGGAATAACAAGCACGATGAAAGCACATTTGAGTAGCAAGCACGAGAATTTATTCAAAAGCTACAACGAAAAAAGGCGGCGCAAGATATCGCGGAGATAACGAACCAATCCAAGCAAGGCACGGAATTATCAATGGCAAAGCAGCAATTCAAGCAGCTGAAAGTAACTCAAAGCTTTGACAATACAAAGCAATGGGATGCGAAACATCCGTGCTCCATGTGTATTGACAGACACATTGCGGAGATGTTGGCACTGGATGACTTGGCATTCACGTTAACGGAAGGCCTCGGTTTCTCAAGGCTGATCTACGTGTTGGAAAAACGCTACACTCTGAAGTCGCAAAAATCTTACTCGGACACAATCATTCCAAACATCAAGAAGGCAGTGGCGAGTAAAGTGACCAAGTACCTCAGAGAATTTGATGCGTTGGCACTCACAACGACATGTGGACTGTCAACAACTCAGCTGTTTCTCTGATGAGTCTCACTGCCCATGGAATCACGCCTTCTTTTGAAAGACGAAAGGTCGTGTTATGTGCTAAAGAGCTAGAAGAAAGTCACACAGGAGAGTATATCGAAGGGATTTTCCAAGGCATGCTACTCCGTGAGAAGAGATGCAGCAAAGAGATGGACCCCCTTGTGTAATGGTAAGGGAACAGCGAACGCTTCCCTCGCAGTGCCAAGCTGGCGCGTATTTGCTTGGCGGCACCAGCAACGAGCATCCCGAGTGAGCGCCTATTTAGCAATGCGGGGTTGCTCTACATGCCACACCAAAATCGCTTAGTCGGTAAATCTGCCAAACGTATGTTAGTTTTGAGATTCAACTTGTGCTTGTTTAACATGGAATACAATTACCTTCACGTTTGATAATTCTTGTTTATGTTAATTTAATTTCCTGCTAGCCGCAGTCGGGCTTGCTGTAATTAACTTGGTTTATAAATATTTGTTGTTTTGCTCACTGCTCAGTGCTCAGCCAGCTATTCAGAATATATTTGACTTTTGACAGGAACAAATGTTTGCAAGATCAGGCAGTATTGATCTTCACTTCAGTTATTTGCGACTTTTACCTGCCTCCTTGTTATTTGAGAGTTTGAGAGTTGTCATCAGAGATGGGGTTGAGCTTCCGGAGAAAGTAAAAAATCGATTAGAAAATCTGTTTTACCGATTTGTGACATTAGACATTCGAAATCGAAATCGAAAATTTTGCGCTGGCTGGTTCATTCCATCTCTAATCGAAGCCCGGAATATGGACAGTTTATGACCAACCAACCAGACTCCGCGATGCTGCAGGTGACGCATCAATGAGCCTTCAAAACTGGCCATGTTTTCAAGCAAGGTGATGGTGCTGTGTAACAGCAAATTTCATTCTTGTTGTTTGAGACGAAAAGCAGGCACTGATTGGATGTGTTGGATAACACTGGACTGATGTAGGACAGTCTTCATTTCCAAGGCAGTCGGTTGTGCTATATTAATACGAGGGTAATCGACCGTAATATATTATATTATTTCTTGTCGGATTAGAAACTTCTAAAGCTAACCACTTTCCTTTTAAAGCGACTGTAAAGATAAATCCAGCTCCAAGTGATGTGTTTTGAAATACTGTGCCTTGTAGGGCTCCGAATTGCCGGGAAAATTCATTCTTGATTTCCCGAAACTGATTCCCGGGACCTGAACGAGTCCCGCCTTTTGATTTCTATTGTTTTCGCACAGTCTGCGAAGGTCCAGACTTCTGTCCGCAAGTAAACAAACAAATGATAACCAACGCAAGTAAATACTCCGCAAAAAGACTGAGAGTGTGGACAATTTGGTACATCAATATTTCTATAACTATAACTCCAGTCAAAGTAATCCACTAAAGTTTACAGCAACTGGACACCACGAAGGCTAATGAGACAGCGTAGTGAATTTTGTTGAAACGAAGAGCAGGACCGGTCGGTCCTGCGTTGTGACTTATATTAACTACACAATTTGTTGTCAACACGGCAACATCTTCAAGTTTAAGAAATCCTCAAAAATTTAACACTGGTTGAACAATAACGAAGGCTGAGGCAACCGTTCGAGTTGTTTTGAAACAAGCAGCAGACCACGCAGACGCAACAGACTGAACAGAGTTAACAACACTCTAATGTACTCTCGCAATGCCATCATAAATGAGACAAAACAAACTTATGTCCAAAGCCTGACTTCAAAAGATTCTTCGAGGCACAAACAAACATCCCAATCCTGTGTATAACAGTGCCACGAAAAAATCGAAAGCAGGGCAACTCGACGAATGAGCCGGTGCGGAACGGTGAATGTGTAGATTGAATCGTTGATTCAAGATAACACGTTTCTGCAAAGCTGTCTATTGTTGCGAGACAAAAGAAATCTGACACACGCTTTGCAAACAAATTTTAACTGCAAAGGTGATCAACCTCATGACCGACGTTACAATTTCACAAACATTTTCGACAACACCGTAATAAACAAATGGTGGGAAACTTGGAAACTCGTCAACTGATCATGAAGCTTTACAGAATCTGCAAAAAGCAGGAAAGTGCAAGCAAATTCTGGGAGTGAAACGGGAAAGTCCATTCCCGGTCCCCGGAATAAATATTGGGTCCCCGTTTCCCGGTCTCGATTCGGAACCCTAGTTGGAAGTTCTCCTGTTTGTGCTTTGTTTCTTGTGTTCCTTGCTTTCCTTGAAGTTTCTATTGGAGCAGAGGTGCTGATTGTAGGCCCTTCTACCTTCTACGATGTCAACTCCACACCTCGTAACTAATCAGCTTAGCCAATATAATCCGCCAACTATGATGAATAATCCGTAAAAAATAATAAGCATTGATTGATCGGCCTTTTTGCTATATCGGCTCACCTATAGATAAGTGTAATTTTGATTTATTTACAGCAGCTAAATAATCGTTCGCAATATCAAGCAGCAAAAATCGGTCGTTTTTCTTGATGCAATTATTTTTAATGTAATGAGTAGCTAATTAATGTTCAAAACACTTCCTGGAAGCATTTTATAAAGTCGGCTGATGGATGTTGTACAGTTGGTTAAAATGCTACCGACTTTTTCACTTGCCGCTCGCACCAGGCTAAGCCCACTTTGCAAAATCCTCTCCAAGCAAAGACTGAAATTTGTAGGGCATGGCCTGCGATCTGCATGCTATTGCCTACAAGCTATGATCAAAGTGGTGACCTGGCGTCCCTCATTCCCCTGGCTGACGACAAGGCAACACCAAAACCTACTTAGACAGACTTATTGATGCAAACTGCCAGATCAGCTGTGTGCAATGCATCATTTGCATGAACTAGCAAAGAGAGCGTCATCTGACAGTTTAACTTTAAATAGTGTACTTTTATTTTGGAAATGTACATATTTTAAGTAAGGCACCGCAAAGAGTCCTTGAATCCCGGGATTCAATCATTATTCCGGGTCACGGGACACGCATTTTGGGAAATGTTTCTGTTTGCTTTTTGCTAATTCTTCAGAAGTACGTCTCGGAAAATATGAAAAATTCTCCGAGAAGTGGTTTATGGAATTGCATCTCTAACAGGTCTGGGTTGCACGTTGAAAAAGTTTAAAATGTTGAAGCGGCAGAAATCTCCGTCACGCGACATTTGTTTATGTTGGTTTTAGGGTTTTTGTAATTCAACACCTATTCGCCATTCAAACCAGCTATTGTTCTAAGTGTAAAGGTCACGCCGTTATCTTTTGATGGCAAATTCATTTGAGCGGCTGCACGTGAAAACAAACAAGTCAGGTGCTTTTCGACGCTGCGTAGAGCAAACTCAAGGAGAGAAATATCAAATTACCCTGCTTCTTTTGGACACTCTGAAATAAAAGTTGAAAATATAGCCACTCTATTATTTACTATCGTTCTTGGCCACTTTTTCAGAGACTGGCTCTGTTGGGATAACATTTGCAATTCACACAGCCGCTTGAATGTCGATTTGACTCACTTGTTATCAATGGCAAAGTTGCTTACCTGATTTGAAAGAATTGTAGGCTTATTTTTCTGTTTTTTTTTTGTCTTCCTACTTTGGATTACAGGTGCTAACATAAGATGGATTGAGTTGCTCTTTAACACGCACATTAGCGCTTTGATTGAAGTTTAAAACACAAAAAAAGTCGGGGAGGTCAATTTTCAGGAAATGCGATGCCCTATATTGTTTTACTGTACTTATAGTAGTTCAAAGCCCGACCGCTTAAAAGTGTTCTGCTAAGCAGCACACCTGGAAAGGCAAGTTCTCAGTTAGCAATATGTGCTTCGTAAGGACATATGGTCAGTAGGAGCTCTTGCATTGTACTTGAAAATGTTAGTCCCATTGATGATGAGAATGTAGTTTTATGCAGTGTGCCGTGACAGACGAAATTTGTTTACATATGTAGCGTAGCAGCCCATGGTGGTAGCATCAACTTTGGAGTAGTAATGTAATAGGAATGTTGGATATAAAATGGAAATTGCTTTGAATTTTTTTATTTCAACTTTTTTCAGTGATCATCTCGGCACACCTTTTTCAATATAGTCCATGTCGGAGGCAGAGTCTAAAGTCCTCTTTTGTGACTATGGAAGAAAAATCATGGAAGAGAGGGTTGCATCGCAGAGCCAAGACTGGGAGGCAAATTTAGTAATTCTGTAAAGATCATGGTATCGGAACTACTGATCGCCTTAGACCGGCATTTAACAGACCCTCATAGTCTGTTGCAAGATGCACCTTGCAAGAAAGCGGCTTCATCTCTTTCCTTCACATGTATTTACATGAAGCAGGTGAGGGACTTTAGTATGCTTCTACAGATGACAGTTTTTCTTATTGAACGTAAAATACATGATCTATTTTATTGAACCTATTAAAATTATCCGACAAAACCTAGCCAGCGCCTTAGATCATTTATAGTTATTCCATTTGAAAACTAATGTGATTGTTAATATATCATTGCTATCATTATTATTATTTTTGTCTTATCACAGCTCTATGCTGTTTAACGTTTCGCGTGTCTGCGTCAAAACAGAAATCATCTACCTGGGGCCAAGGTCATATAGATCAGATCAATAACCTCTCTGACCATTTAGAGACATTTTCCCAAAAATCAAACCAATTGCGCCAAATTGTACTTTTGTCTGAGCTATGCAAAATTTCTCCCGAAATCAGACGCCTTACCAGACCCCAATAGCGTGCGTCAACACACAATGACAATAGGCGTGTGACTTAAAACGGAAATGGAGTTATTAGTTGCACCATATGTTCACATTGATCTCAGCTTGCAGGAATAAGATGCCTAACTAGACATGCTAACCACTAGGCTTTGCTGTAGTAAACTTGATTTGACTCGGTAATCTGAATCTGGCGGCAATATTCTCAATCGTCCTTGGGATCCTGAGAAAATTATCAGCAGGACGCTGGCTTGATCAGCAGGATGCTACTCGAGATGCCCAGGAAACCAGAGGTACTCTCTCTGACAAATTGTTTGCACACATTCACTTCAAAATTTATATTGAATTCTGAACTTGTTGAATGAATAAGAAATCCATTAATCTTATCATAACCTACTATCAATGCACATTTTTTTATATATTATACATCAATATATAAACGATGTGATCCAAAAGCGATTATTGTATAGGAAGCAAAGAAAGACACGGCACTACTGTTCAATGTTTTCTGCATTGATTCGGAGTTATCCCAATGTGTTGCTGAGGAAATGGCAAGAAGTAATAATTCACAGAGCAGAGCAGCTGCTTGAATTTTACAGTGTCCTGTAACAATCTCTTGACTCGAAGCGATAATCTTCTCCCGTATTTATTCGGAGTTAGCCAACTGTGTTGATGTCTTTGCGAACAAATCAAGCACAAGCAGGAAACTTTCACTGCCAGCACAACAGCTTGATTTTTAGCGGAGGGATATTACAATTTGATGATGTTGTAGAGAACAATAATTATTTTCTCCCGCGCTTTGAATCATAGCATTTGTCTGCGAGCAACTGATGAATTATACAAGACAGGATTGGAGAAGGCAGACTGGAAGTGGTGGTCATCACTCGTGTAGATCTGATGTGCGTGTTACCTTATAATTTTCCAGAATGTGATAACGTTTGAAGCACGGCACAATTGCACAAAGGGATTTTACATATTTCACACCGCCATGTTGTTCGGCACCTTTTGCGACTGTCCGTTAGCTTGCAGACAGCACAGTCCAATCGCCTATAACTGCCAGCATCAGATCTCAGCTTCTCGGGATAGTGCCCTGGTGTTGTCAATCACTGGAATAATAAACTTTTGTTGTTGTTGCTGGTCATGCTTGGAGGCTGGCGAAGGGCAATGATTCTGGCTGGTAGTCCTCACAGGGGATGGTGGATTACGACCAGATGGAATTTTGTTGGATCATCCCACTGCAGCCGATGAAAGCTCTTCCAAATGATTGAGGCGTTGGTATCAAAAACTTCTGGCAAGAAGGAGAATACTTTCTTTGTCCACTTGAGAGAGCGATGGATATTTAGGGACTCCCGCGTGAGTTTGTCAGCGAAATCAACTCCTCCCATAAACTGAGTATACGTTTCAATCGCTTTTGGTTTGCAGACCTGGCGACTAAGGTTGGAGATTCCGGGAAATTGATTGACAGGTCGACAGTTTTTTGTACATTGATTTTCGAATCAATCTTCAATTCATATTGCTTATTGCAAGCTTGCTTCCTAAAACATTTCTGCTGAAATCCAAGCATTGCTAACAGGGCACAGTAGAACATAGTAGTGAAAAACAGTGCAATAATTCTGAATAATTACCATCAGAATAATGCTGCACACCTCATGTAGGACAATCGCCATTTTTCATCAAGTATTTCCTCTATAACTGTGATAATACCATTTACTTTGAATTCTGGATGTGCAACAACAAGCATACATTTTGGAGCACCAGCAAAGAACATTTCCATTTGAAGCTGGATTTTAAACTTTGGTTTGATTTGGTCTCTTGTGATGTAATTGTTAAAGTTACTATCGGAAATTGGGCATTTGACTTCTATGACAATGTCACCATCTTCTGAAATTCCATCAGGAAAGACTCCAAATATGGGATAGTCCTTCCTCAAATAAATACCAATGTCTGTGTTGATCACAACATCTTTTGACTCACGGTTACTATGGTAACCCGAGAGTCTCTGCTGTGGGGGGGGGGAAATCGTTGATTTTTTGTTTGTTTTTCTCATCTTGTCAATCTCAATTCTCAATTTTATTTATTTCGACTCATTTTCTACTGTACAATGTACACAGACACACAGAAATAGTGTAGCGTTATCTTAAATAATGATAAACGTCTTGCAAAACATGCCTGATAACATACTGCCTTGCGAGCGAAGTGGCGTTGCAGAAGTGTTGTTCAATTAGGGTCAGTGTTGCAAGTTGAGCTCTATTTTGTTAGAGAAATCTCAGCAAAGCTGTGAAGTTTTTATTTGGAATTTGTGAAAGCCCACTTTGATAGAAGCCGTTTTGAAATGAACATGGCTTTCTCTACAGGTTCACTCATTACTGCGTCACACGTTTGACGGGCTTCCAGGCGGCTAACCATTGGGGATTGGCTTACAAAATTTACGTCATTAGACAGATTGTGGCCTGCAGAACACAACCATGTGTATTTCCAGTTTCGTGGTATCGTTTTGACTGAGTTATTTGACACAAAGCAACGTCCACCTTCCGTTTGTGCTTTGAAGTGCTTTCGGATCAGTCAATCTTATAAGTAATCATGTTATGAACGATGAGGACACATCTGAGGACTTATCTGACCTTCTGCTCAAAGGAAGAAAAATCATCTACAGTCTCTGATGGTAAATACCAATCTTGTGAAAAAAGAAGCTTATTTAATTGTTAATATTATGAGACGACATGCAACGGTAAGTAAGAGTTTGATTGCTAACTCGAGGAAGATTACCAATAGATATATAAGGTACCAAATGATCTGAGATTTCAGTGACAAGAACTCCGGAGCTTATAGATCCTTTAAAATTTGTCAGGATCAATCAAAGTACATGATTTACTAGTGATTCGAGTTGGGTTAATAATCATGGGTGCTAGTCGAAGGTCAAGAAAGGCGTCTAAAAATTGATCTGATTTTGATGAAATGGAAAGTAAATCAACATTGAAATCCCCAGCAATAAATACAGTCTTTTTGTTTTGGAATTTTGAGTGTAGTTTGCAGATGAATAATTAGGTTGGAAAGTATGCTCTTTGGAGGGATATAAACAGAGAAAAATTAAAATTGATTAGTTTCTGTGGGCAAAAGATGAAACTAAATTCAGAAAATACACAACTTTAATTCAATTCAACCTAATCTTTTTTCCATGTCACTCTGACCCGCCTTCAAAAGATGGAACGGAAGAAGTAACACGACGAGCAAAACGAGGCTAGCCTGTGGGGACAACTAATTAACTCAGTTAACAATATTCATATCACAGTTTCAATGGCAATTGATTCAATGTCATCATTTATCAATGTTAAATCAAGGCAGGACAAGAATTGAATTGAGTTATGAATAGCGATACCAACACCTCCTTTTTAGAACTTTGTTAATTAGTAAGTAGTTGGTAGTTAGGAAAAAAGGAAGGCGGATGCTGCCAGATTTCCTGTAAGGCAAGAATCTTGATGCAACTATCACTAAGCAAGGTGGTCACCGACTCATGGTGTTTCAAGAGGCTTCTAACGTTTTGCGAAGCAAACGACAAATCAGCTTTATTTACTTTTTCTTGGTCTATGTAACGTAGTCTGGTCACGGTGTCAGTAAGATCAGCTTGATTATCAAGGTCAGATAATATTAGGTCAGTCATGATAAATCAAAAATGAGAATTTTGATAGGGAATAAAATGGTCAACGGATATAACAAACATAATGGAAAAGATTAAGGTTGAGAAAGATTGAGAAAGATTAAAGGGTAGAAAAAAAATAATGGTACATATATCAGATACATGCTTAAGAGAAGTAGACTCATCCTTGATCCGTGTCATTTTCAAATTGCACCAGGTCTCCAGCATGACGAACAGATGTTGTGGCATCATCTTGCGATTTGATGTAAACAGTCAAGCCTTTGTCCACGTCAAAAGAATTATGTTTCTTGATTTTAACATCTTACACTTGTAGAATAGTGTTGCAGCTTCAGGGCTCAGATCTTCTCAAATAAAAACACCAGATCCGTTGAGGTTCTTCCGTGTAAAAAACATTTCCCTGCGTTTCCATGGGTTGCTAAACTGCACGAGGATTGTGTAGGGCCTTGCTGATCTCGATTGTGTGTGTGCAATCTGCTCTTCGTTTGGTATATTGTGCAATTTATATTTGGTATATTGTGACGAGGAGGAAGATGGAGCCTTCTTTCGAGCAAGGCGACGAGCAGAAAAGTTACCTTTCTGCAGGTCAACCTCTAGCTTTGATCAGGCAATGTTGAAAACTGCCTTCTGTGGATCCTCTGATTCATCGATACCGTCGATGCGGGGGAAGTTTAATTTCGCCGACTTTTTTGTCCTCTCGAGTTGGGCTGTCATCTTGGCAATAGTGAGATCTTGTTTGCAAAGTTCTCCTTGGAGAAAGTTTATAACTTCGTCTTGCTTCTGGACGGCATCCTTAAGGCTGGCATTCTCTGCAGAAAGCTTCTTCGTTACCTCATTTTCAGCATTCTCAATTTTTTTTGGAAACTTTTGGTTTGAAAAATTCTAGCAAGTCATCTTTGGTAAGTTCCTTCGAGGCATGACTTTTCCCTCTCGTTGTCATTTCTGTTGATACTGTTGTCAAGGCCTAAAAGACCGTCATATGTACGATTTCTCCTGTCAAAATTCTCAAATAATATTTCGGAAAATATCCAAAATAACAGAAAAAACGACTCCGCGCTACGAAACATGTCCGATCCAGTCACCATCGAATCTTGCACAATTTTTTCTGACATGAATTTGTCAGCGACATCAACTCCTCCCATAATCTGAGTATACATTTCGATCGCTTTTGGTTTGCAGACCTGGCGACTAAGGTTGGAAATTTCCAGGAAATTGATCGACTGATCAACATTTCTTTGTACATTGATTTTCGAATCCATCTTCAGTTCATATTGCTTATTGCAAGCTTGCTTCCTAAAACATTTCTGCTAAAATCCAAGCATTGCTATCAGGGTACAGTAGAACATAGTAGTGAAAAACTGTGCATTAATTCTGAATAATTGCCATCAGAGCAATTCGTTACACCTCATGTAGGACGATCGCCATTCTTCATCAAGTGTTTCCTTTGTAACTGTGATAATACCATTATGGATGTGCAACAACAAACATACATTTTTGAGCACCAGCAAAGAACATTTCCATTTAAAGTTGGATTTTAAACTTTGGTTTGATTTGGTCTCTTGTGATGTAATTGTTAAAGGTACTATCGTAAATTTGGCATTTGACTTCTATGACAATGTCACCATCTTCTGAAGTTCCATCAGGGGAGGCTCCAAGTATGGGATAGTCCTTCCTGAAATAAAGACCAACGTCAGTGTTGATCGCAACGTCTTTTTCAACTTGCAACTTTGCAATAACTTGTGGTTCGAAAATGAGGCCACCACAAGTTGCTGCATTGCCTTTGAATGTGCAAGAACCAAGTATTGCTTCTTGCAATAATTAGTCTGGAGTTTGGCAGTTAGCTGCCTCGTGGCAGCGTGACCCAGTAATTCGCCCAAATCTATACTGGAACCACATTGGGTTTGGTGATTGTCCCCCAGTGAAATTTGAGCTACCAAGACCTGTTGGAGACACATTTCATTGACTATTTCTCAGAGGATTTTTCATGTTTCCAAGAAGTCCTTCTGAAGAATTTGCAAAAAGCAAACAGAAAACAGGAACATTCCCGAAATGTTTGTCCCGGGACCCAGAATGATTATCAAAGTCCTGGGATTCTGGGACCCGTTGCGATGCCCTAGCCATGAGACATAAAAAAAACCAAATGTCACAGTCGAAAATAATGCTTGCCTTTTTATTGACTTTGACTTATCTTTTACACTCTGAGGCACGCCAGTGCGCTTCACTTGGAGTTTTCCGCATGCACCCACACCATTCTTTTCCAAACCATGAAATAATGATGGAGATGAGAAGAAATTTTCCATGTACAAATGATGTTAGTTATTAAAAATTGGTTTTGCCAGAGATATTACAACGCCATGTGGCAGGCCTACCTCTGGAAGTTCCTTCTTGCTGGTGTACAGTTCCTAGTTGTAAACCTGGCCTGAGACACTGCCAGCCAGTGTCCATGCTTGCAAGCCCCACTTATGTGGCTTATTGTGCTTGTATTGTCTTATAATTGTTCTTCCTTTGAAGTGGATGATAGTTTCATTGGTGGCAATTTCTCTACTTGGATAGCAGTCGCGCTGCCAAGTAGCAACAAGCAGTTCTGCAAATGCACAGAAAAAAAAAACTCACTTTCAACCTCAGCGTCCCCATCACCTTTTCCCTATTGCCTTGCTCTTGCCAACAACTCCGCTGCTGCAAATCCATAAAACTCCTCATCGTCATTGTCTTCATCCCCAAAAAATTCTACAACCAGTTCCTCATTGCTGATTTTGAGGCGCTCCATTGCGTCATAAAAGAGATCCTATCAACATGTTATTTGTGATCTATGACGTGCTAGAGAGAATGCTGCACATGGAGGCAATGCAAACAACTCAACATTTTTTTGAAAACAACAACTCATTGGCTATACTTTTACAGACCTCTCTTTGCTCTTTAAAATGAGGCTATAACCACGGCTTTCTGAAAAGTGGGACAGAACTTACAACCACATGGTTGCCTTCGACCACCAGTGATCGGCTGGCAGACAGTGGGGGGTAATCTCCAACTACTGGTGGTCGTTGGCACCTGAAAGGTTAAGCTGATATTTACTTAGGCAAGTAACAATCTGTTGCCTTAGCCTTGTAGCACTTTCTTAATATGCTTTCTGTACCAAGAAGTGTGTTCTTAATCAACGCCTACTTGCAGTTCAGGCATATCTTGAGAACTTGAACCTTCTTCTTTGTCATCAGAATTGTCCACTTCGATGTTTCTCTTTGGCAAAACGAGTTCTCTTTCAGCCGGCAACTTATGTTTCTTGCCGCGTTGGTCATTTTCCTTCCTCGTAACGTAACGGTCAATTTCCTTCCTTCCAATAACGTAGCTGTAAACGGATCAGGATTCTCTTCAGTTGGGCCACAACCACCAATAACACGAGGAGAACAAAAGCATATATCCTTCTTGATTTTACTTAAATTGTTGATTTTCTGCCTTCCACAGGCATGCAGCCACTGCTTGGCTTTATTGTCCCTCAGCTTCTTTTCAGTAAATCTCAGTTGCGACATGTTTGGTTTGACATTGCGACACTTCAGAAACCGTGAAAACGTTGTATTTGCTGGTAACTTCTCTGGATAACGAGAGTCTCTCTTACAAGTACTCTAACAACAATGCTTTGTAGTACCTTGGCGAGTAGATTTCTCCTTGCTTCCAGCAACTACGAGGAGCCAAAAATAGTCTGAAACTTAGTAAAGAAGCGCCATGCACTTTTGTGTTGAATTCAACGTTTGTTTGTGTTCCTATCCCATAAGTCATTGCGCGAAATTATTTTTAGACTCGGCAAAGAGCCCTATTGCAATCATTATGAAGTGTAGACAATGACTGTTGTATCAAAATAATCCCTTCTGCGATACACAAACAATAAAAACATTGGCTAAGCAATTTTTTCTTTTGTATTGTTCCTGCCCTTAATGATGCTGCAGCTAGCATTCTCAATCAGTCAAACTACTTAAAATATGTAACAAAAACCTCCCTGACTTTTTTCCTGTTTTCTTGTCTCTGGTGTACACTGCATTTCTGTCTTCCTAAGAAAGCGGAGGCTGTTGAGATTTGTCACTTTGAATTGATGTGGATGTAAGTTTATCACGGACACTATCGTTGTTCATTTCACAGAAGTTGTGTAAAACAGAACATGCATACACCACATGTCGTAGTTGATCAATATTGATGTCCATGTCCATTCTCAATGCACCAGTTCTGGCTTTCAGATGGCCAAAAGCGCATTCAATGACAATATGGGCAGATGATAAGCAATACCCACAAAACTATTTTTGAATGGTTGCACCTCCAGGATATTCTTTCATCTTGCGAAGTAACAATGGATTTGCTGGGTCCACTAGCAGTCAGACTAGCACAGGTAATTCCCCAGTGACGATTTCTCGTGGCAAAGGTTGGATGGCATCATCTCTATACATTTCGTTTAGCTTGAAATTTGCAAAGATTCTTGTATCGTGTACGCTACCAGACCATTTCACTACAACATCTGTGACACATGCAGGTTGAGCGTTAAGTGAGAAACGATGTTTCCTGTTGATAAAATCAGTAGGGTTACTTGACGGTTTTTCAATAACTATGTGATAAACATAAATAGCTTCAAGGCATTATGGGTACCCATGCTTTTCCTCAAATTTGTAAACTGCCAGCTGGACCTCCTGTACTGAAGTAAAAAGCTTGAGGTATTTTGGCACTAACTGTTTCAGTTACAAGTGAGGTATGCCTTATAATTAACGATACAGATGCCCTTGACACTCCAAATGTGTTGGTCACTTTATTATGATAATAATATTCAGTCACTAGCAAAACTCTATCATTTTCGTTTCGTTTATTCTGAAATCCGATAAGCAACTTAATGCTTTTTTGCACGGAGCAGATACATGGGAATGGCATCATCATAATACATCATTGAGAAATATACAAGTTAGTATAGACTTGAACTTTACAGATAGAGCTAAATAAAGTAATACTGACACACAGTAGCTTAACAGTGACATTTTAAACAGTCCAAATGACAGCAGCGACAAAGAACAATGGACAACCAATCACGATGGAGGCATAACAGCAACTGACGAAGAGACGAACAGAATCCAAGACATGACTACGGGCGAGAATAACGGTTACATTTCAAACAGTCCAATGACAGCAGCGATGAAGAATAAAAGACAACCAATCACCACGGAGGCATAACAGCAACAGGATCTTAGATACTGTGGCAGTAACTTCCATGAGCCACAAGAAGATGCATGTTTTGTAATGCAGACGGCGACGAAGGAAACCATGCAAGAAACAGAAATTCAATCAACACCTTCTAGTTGTGCCCATTCCATAGAAGCTCTTCCATTGCTTCAGAACATGTTGATCGTCTCCGTAAATGGTTCTTTGATGAGCACCACCCACTGATATTGTACATCTCTCGTGCTTGAGAGACTTGATACTAGCATCAGGGTACTGATCAAACACTACATCCAGTTGCGGATGACTATCTTGTCGCGCACGGGATACTAGGCTGAAGAAAACTTGCAATCAATCTTAAAAGAGAACCAGTGAAACCGTAAGAGGCGAGTTTGTGTAGGAGCTTTGGATGTGAGACACAAACGCCCTAGCAAAGTCGACATAGATAATATCAACACATTTTTACTTTCTACAGCTACTGTTCAATTTTACTTTCAAGTTTGAAGAAGTTGGGAAGTAGTGACCGGATCATCTGGAGAGAAATCTGTGTTGATAGATCAGTAATTAAGGAATTTTCTGTTAAGAAGACTAACATGGAAGATTTCACCACATTCGCGATGATTTTATAACTGACACAAGTCAATGAAATAGGCCTGTAATTACTACAGATATTTGCAGGAGGTTTCTTGAATACGGGCAGAAAATAGCTTATGACCACAACTTTGGTAAGTTTCCTGACACGAAAGATAATTGGAAATGAATTACAATGGTTTGAAGGTGGTGAACACAACAGCCTTGAACAAATTATATGGAACTCCATGAGACGTGTCAGACAATTTGTTTGCAAGGTAATTGATTCCATTCTGTATATTTTCTTTGTCAAGAATGACATCTTCAAGGGAAAAATTGTGTGTGATAGAAAAGCAGGAAGCCTACCATCATGGCTAGTTAACACACTAGAAAACTGTTTGCTGAAAAGTTCTACCTTCTGATTGTCAGCAATGCCCATTTTCATCCTTATAGGGGAAACTCCTGTAGTTTTTTTATAAGCGTTTATTGATGTGGGAGTAAAATGCTCTAGGGTTCTTACAGGCTACAACCTTTTTTCCACACTCCTAGAAACTGCACGTTTGCAGTCTTTGGCACACTGTTTGTACAGAGAGCAGTGTTGTAAATACTCGTTACAAAAGTAACGCGTTACACGTTACTTTAGAAGTAATTTTGGAGGTAATTAATTACTTTTCTCAGGAAAGTAATTAGTAACGTAATTAATTACTTTTAAATGGTAATGAGTACTTTTCCTAAAAAGTAATTTTCGATTACTCTGACGTTACTTTTTTCCTTGGATCTTCTATACATTAGACAGCGGCAGATGGAGAATGTTGTCCGTTTCCAATCGCGGCTGCTATTATTTTGAAACGAATGTGTCCCTTGACAGTTGTGTTGACAATGGCAATGCGCTGAAATGTTAACTGCTCAGCATCTTTTGTTGTGATTTCCTCCGTCCCTCGCAACATTTGTTTACGTTGGTGTTATGGCTTTTGTAATTCAACACCTATTCGTCATTCGCATCAGCTATTGTTCTAAGTGTGAAGGTCACACCCATTATCTTTTGATGACAAATTAATGTGAGCGGCTGTGCGTGAAAATAATCAAGACATGTGCTTCCAGCGCTGCGTAGAGCGAAGCGAGAAGGGAAATAGCTTCATATAACACTGCTGCTGTTGGGCATTCGGAAATAAAAGTTGAAAATGCAGCCACTCTATTGGTTTACTATCGTTCTTGGTTATATTTTCAGAGTCTGGCTCTTTTGGGATAACATTTACGATTCACACGGCCGTTCGAATGTCGACATGACTCACTTTATCACTTTACCAAAGCTGCTTGCCCTTGTTTGAAAGAACTGTAGGCTTGTTTATTCTGTTTGTTGTCTGCCTACTTTGGATTGCAGCTGCTAACATAAAATGGACTGAGTGGCAATTTAACGAGCACAGTGGTGCCTTGATTGAAGTTTAAAACATTGAAACAAAATTCGGGACCCGTTCGAGTCCCGGTTTCTAATTTCGGGAAACCGGGAGTTCAATTTCCCGGAAATGCGATGCCTTAGTTTGAACGGCAATGAACGTGGCAATGGACGATGATAATTGTGCTACAGTTGTATTAATAGTTAGAGCAGGACCTTTCTCCCAAAAAAGTAACGTCAAAGTAATTAGTAATTAATTATTTTCCAGGCAAAGTAATTTGTACTTGTAATTAATTACTTTTGAGGGAAAAGTAATTTGTAATCTAATCAATTACTTTTTTGGGAAAGTAATTAGTAGTGTAATTAATTACTTTTCGACAGTAATTCTCACAACACTGACCGAGAGAGATGGGTTTCACCATCATGGCGTAAACGCCACAGTTTACGCTTTTTGTTCACCATGTATTGGATGTGAGAAGGTTAGTCTTTAAACGTTGGTCTTATTTCTTCAATGGCACCTGTTCATCAAAGATTTGATAACGAAAAAAATGGAACGCCACCTTACAATTATTTTTATTTTTTGTTTCCTGGCACATCTGTCATCAATTCACACTCCTCGTCTTCCTCCTTTCTTCTCTCACCCTACATCTTTTTTCCTCCTTTTGTGATGTTTTTCGTGTTTCCTTATTTGTTTGTTTTCTCTCCCCTCTTCACTGACCTCTCGTCCCTTTCCTTTCATACCGGTATGTGTGTCTTTATTGAAATCAATTCAAAGAATACACATATAGAAGGCACGTTTGTGCACTTATACTATATGGACAAGCTAAAAGTGAGTATAAAATTTACATAATTTTGCTTAGGCACTGCTTTTATACGAACAAGCTCGGAGAATTAACAACATGTGATGGAAGTGAGTTCCATGCGCAAACGACTCGATTGAGGTTAATATTTTGTCGGACATTGGTCTTCGCTGTTTAGCGTTACAACGTAAATCATGACTTCTTGTAGATGTTTGTACAGAAATATAATCAAATGGAACCTTCAGAGAAATATCGCCATGGAGGAATTTATTCATTCAAGAGATTTAAGGCCAAGACGGGACAATCGTTCATCGTAGTTGAGTGGATCAGAAGACTGAAGAAACGTTGAACATACTTTACGAGTGTAAAATCTTTGGACGTGTTCAATTGTGGCAATATCCTTCTTTATATAGGGCGGAAATACCTGGGCAGCATGCTCAAGGATTAGCCGGACATAGACAATATAGGCTTTAACCAAATGGGTTGTATCATTCCATTGCACATATCGCAAAACATAGTTAGCAACAGCGTATCCTTTCGACGAAATGATGTTGCAGTGTCGAGAAAACTTCAAGTCAGAACTGATGTTTATGCCAAGGTCAGGGATATAGGTTGAGATATTGGGAGCTGGCAATCATTTAAAACATATGGAATAGAAGGGTTGCAACTTCCAAGGTACAAAGCAGAGCATTTGTGGGCGGAAACTCTCAACTGCCACTTGTTGGCCCATTCCACAGAGTAATGCAAGACTTGTTGCAGCTGGATACGCTCATGGCCAGCACGGGCATTTGCTGGTACAGGCAATCTTGACATTGAACATTGACATATGAAATGATGCAGCAACTTATATATATTCACAGAAACAAAGCCATTGTCATCATCATGTAAATCAAATGCAATCTTCACTGCTCATATGTGGTTAGTTTCAAGCCATGTTGGAAATAAACAACAACTGGCAGAACTTGATTTAAACACATGTCAAAACTCAAGGGGACTGACTACCCGAATTTGGATTTTTGTCATTTCTTAAGCTATTGATTTCAAATTTGGTACATAGTACACTCACCATGCTGGAATTAAGCACAGCAATATGTAGCCTCATAGGATAATCACAACTTTGTAAATAAATTTTAAAGTTTTGAAATTTCATTGAACATCACCCTATGCTTAGCCATCGATATTGAAAAATTGTTGAGAGCTACAGGTAACTGATAACCCTATATTGATATAAGAAGACTGGTATCTGCACCATGTTGCTGTCAACCCCAAGTACTACTGACCACTGCTGATACTACAAGAAAAGACTGGAAATTGAGCAACAATTTGAATTATTGCAAGTTTTGTGGACTATGTATTGACAAAGTAGCTCCTAGAAATTGAACATAGAGCAGCCAACAACATTTCTGCAAAGTCTGAAGGTTGTACGCTTAGAAATGAAAAAGTTTTAGCAATAATACTGCGGAATTTCTATACATCGAGAAAACATACAGTTATTATTTGGAATAAATTTCACATGTTTTCCATCACAGTTTATATGTTTTTTTATAAGAAACACTCCTAGAATGCTCCAGCACAATATGTTTTTCCTTCTTTTGAGACAGATTTCTGTTCTTTCTGCTGTTGCTGGACTTTATTGTGTTGCCTTTTCTTCGCGAAAGCTTTGGTTGAGCAACGTACACTTTGTTTGAGTCTCTTGTGGTCTACCTTCACTGCAGCAACTGTCACAGTATCACTGCAAGATGTTCCTAAGGTCCAGTAAGACGTTCGAGGCTAACAAAGAGCGTCTTTGGGCAGATTCTCCAAATCGTGGAATGGAAAGACTCATTTGCATTTTGAGTCTTACCCCTGAGACAACGGGACAAGAAACTGTCATTGGCAAGTCTCTGGTAGACTGGCATAATTGCCACAAGAGTTTCATTGCTGATTGGGGCTCGAATGGCAGTATTGTGACTAGCTGATACTTCACCCCTGGCACGCGCTCGATTGTAGAAACATCACGAGGAATCGCCTGTTGGACACTTTTCATGTTTCGGTCTTTCACCTGTGGAAGAACAGTGCATCAGGAAAGCAAAATTGCTGTTTTGATTGTCTTGAGATGTCCCTTGTTGTTCGACCGAATCGCATGACCAAAGTAATAAGTAAGCTTGGTTATTACTGGGTCACTTAGCCGTCCTCTCTCTTCTCCACATGGTTCACACATTCTTCCTTCGAAACTGGGATGTCTTTCCCATATGGCATGATTTTGCAAAGTTTAGCGTAGCTTTTGGAGTCTCCGTCTGATAGCATTGTCGTGTATCTCATCTTGCATTTTGCAACAGATCTGGACCACAGGGTTTTGCAAATCTCTGCTTCCATTGCTGGCGACGATCCATCCCAGTTTTTTTCACATGAATCCTTATGGCCTAGAAACCAGAAGTAGAACTCTGGACTGTCTTCGCCCAAGTCACTTGCAGTGTCTGTGCATGTCCTGCAATGTTTGCTGAGGCTGTGATAGTCCACAACGAGACCTGTCAGCAAGTCAACGACAAATCCAGCTCCGTAATTGGACTGAAATCCTCGCCGATGCCAGCCATGTTGCATCAAACGAAACAGCAATGTTGAGGATGCCATCACTGTCTCTGCAATTCTCTACCTTAGCATGGGCATCCACAATCTTAGCCCAGCTTTCTTCCAATATCTTACCAGCAGTATTACTCCAGCTTTGTGCAATGGCAGACTGGTGCTGCTGGAATGATCTTTTTGCCATTGATGGGCTACCAATTATGCCACAGAACATATTAAATGCTACATAGCCTTTGCCCATAACTGTAAAACCATGAACAGCATCTCGATTGATGTTGAACAAATGAGCTTGACTGTCAATGGCAGGCAAATAATACGTTGGATCACTTGCCCATCCACATTTTGCACAACTAAGGCTCATTTTTGATGCCAAGCCAAAGAACTTATCGCAGTGGAATACTGCTCCAACAGCGAGACAGGATGGACAAGGCAGTTGCTGAATTAGCGCGGACATCTGTGTTAAACACATCACGCGATTAACTACCTTCGATGACGACAGCGCTTTGGCAATTGCAACGGCAAAAGCAAGAGAAGCAGCTTTTTGACAACAATAAAGTACTCACTTTGAAGGACAACTTGAACAACTTCGTTTTCTTTTGCAGGAATACTTGCTAAATTTTGTATCCTTCTCTTTTTACTAGCACTTGAGCGAGGCATCTTGCTACAATTTCTATCCGAACGTGAATATCAAGGTGACAACGAAACAGCGTGCTGCAATATCAGCTGAGTAGCAGCCATGATGGAATTCTTCTAAAACCAATCAGCAAAGCAATGGACTCTGTAATCACATGACCAAATTGCATCAATAGGAGCAACTAATGCTCTCAGAGCAGCCAGTAGAAACACAATATTTAGCGACTCTAGACTGTAAAACTAGAATGAAAACCATCCAAGGACAGCAACAACAACAACCGTGAAGGCCTTACGTTTCGAATGACACCAAACAAGAAACACAAATCCTGCGAGAGTGTGCGGTACATAACTTTTCAAGGAAGGTGGTTTTTAATGTTTTTGTAAGAAAACAGCTGAGGGGGTTCAACAAATCGTAGAATTTTCCAATTTGCAAGGAAAATATGTTGAAAACATGAAGCGAAATTGAAAGAAGACACACGAAGGGAAAGATATATCGAATAAATAAAAAATCTGCAAAAAGTCATTTTTTCTAAAAATTTCGGGTAGTCAGTCCCTTCAATAAAGAAAATTGTCGAAGGAGACTTAAACCAGAATGTCATGCCTGAATTGCGCGTTTTATCGTTTATATTGCCTGCTGAGTGGAGCCATTTGCGCAGAAAGTAGGCAGGCGGTTGCTTGTTCGCAATTGACTTGACTCAATAATGATGGCAAAGAAGTCTGGGAGTTTCCGAACTCTAGGCTTACAATAACGTTTGCCCTGTATGTGTAAGTGACAGAATTTATTTTCCCTGATTGGAGCTGTAGTACAATTCGGGCTATGAAGTTTTCTTAGACAGGAAATCTGCCAGGGTACGCAGCGTATTGGCAGCTATCCTTCGCAGCAACAGCCATTGCATGAATGATCGAATCAATGCACATGTGTTATGGAGAATGTACTTCAATTCGCAGAAACATCTGCCAATCGTCTGCGACTTCCATTCTTTAATATAGGGACTGCAGTTTTGTTCCGAGAAGCAGATGGAATTAAACTGTTCCAATCAGAGTTTCTTCTTAGGTACAAAGTCCGTAATCTGATCTTGGAATTTATGCCTAGCCACGACTCTTCCGCTCTGCTTTCTTTGTATGTGGAAGCAACACCCTGTGGAAGCTTTTTCCAATTTGTGCTTATACGGCCAATCCCATAGCCTTCTCCATCTTCTCCTTGCTCTAAAGGGAAAGAGAATCCTGGAAAAGGATCCACTAGTTTTGAGCATTGGCTGCATTTGTGTGCTTCGTCCATAGGAGGAAATTGACCCGTTGCGCAGACAGGACACCCTGACACCGAGTTTACACGTGCATCTCTTCTTGATTTCTGTTGCAGGTTAGTTCTTCTTCTGCACGGTCTCTTTCCTGAACCCGGGCTGTGTCATCAGTTGATGAAATATCCATGTCTTCATTAGATTCTCCCAGCTCATCCTCTTTTTCTCTCATTCTCCGGTCCATTTGAAAGGAAGCAGCCAGCTTCAATGTGCCAGATATTGAAGAACAGTGTTTCTTGATAAATTCTTCTGTTCTCACAGGCAAAGAGTAATTCTTAAAGATCGACCTCTTTAAATGTTTGAATTCTGCTTCGACCATGGCGCTACTTGCGGTGAAGGCTACAAAGCCAAATCGAGGCACCATAACGGTAGACCACATTGGAAATGTTTTATACAAGCATTTCAATATCGGAACAAATTATTTTCAAATGGAGCGCATTGTGTCGGTCACCTTTGGCAGACGTTAGCATTAACTGATCCGTGGCTATTTCCATACTGGAAAACTAATGTGGAAGTGAATTCTCTGCATTAAAGGCAGCTAATAGGTCTTCTAGAGATTTGGAGGGGTTTTCAAAGGAATCAAAACCACTTCCCTCTTCTTCAATTGTGTCGGTTGATCGTTTGTCCAGGCTAACAGCACCTATTCTCTGAATAAGCCAAATACAAGCACTTTTAGCAGCACTTTCGTCTTGACTTCCAGCCATCATCCCATCTGTATCTGACTTTGCAATGATCAGAATTCTGCTGGTGTTTGTGGAAATACTAGCCAAACATCTTACTTAATTGTTGACTGAGCCAATCTAGAATAGGCATCTGCATGGGTGATTGTGCAACCGGGTTTGTATTGCAAATCAAAATCAAATGCCATTAATTTGATGGCCCAGTAGCAGATGCAAGCAGACGCAGTTTTAGATATTGGCTTGTTTAGCACCATACAAAAAGGTCAATGCTTCATGATCAGTGATCGCATAGCGAGTGATACATTTCTTGTGGGACAGAACCATGGACAGAATGTGGGCTTCGCATTGGTTTTAATTTCATAGTTGCATAAACTCCTTTTACGACAGAAAGGTAGTCAGCAAAAACTGCCTTCACAGAATTAACCAAGGGGCGTCTTCACCAAAAAAAAAACATACGATCGAGTCGACTCGATAACAACGACTATGTTGACAGCAACATTGCGGGGGGTCCATGGTGAAGATACATTTTAATAACGTGAGCAGCCCACAATCGTCATATGTTTGCAAATTGCATGTGGGAGGAGTCAGATTGGTATCATGTTGCACTAGAATAAAAATCATATTTATTGGGACA
Organism: Calvadosia cruxmelitensis; assembly: GCA_900245855.1. NCBI lineage: Eukaryota > Metazoa > Cnidaria > Staurozoa > Stauromedusae > Kishinouyeidae > Calvadosia > Calvadosia cruxmelitensis. Next base: position 29,466 of record OFHS01000986.1, read on the forward strand.
TTTTCCACAATCTCATTCATGCTATTTTTCTGATTATCATTAGCAATGCATTTCGAATAATCATCAGACTCTTAAACGTCTGGAATGACGTTTGTTGTTAAACTTCGTTGTCCCTGATCCTAGGTGTGCTACGAAAAGGCGGGGCATCGGCTTGTTGCTGATTGGTAGGAGGATCACAGCAATTACTAAAATGTCTTAACATACTACTTCAAAGACATTTGTTCCATATGCCCGACACTGACACAAGATTTTCTGTTGTCATCCTCTTGCTGTGGGTCAATCTTTCTCATAAAAGCGACTTTGAGCTGATTTGCTTCCTCGTTAATGGGATTCACCTTCACACATTTGGCAAGGTCAATCAGGTGTGAGTCCATCTTCTTAACCGTCGAAGCAGATGCCTTCTTGGTTCAGAGATTGAGGCTGCTTTGCATTAACGCAGTTAATGTCTTTGACTTGACGTTGTTGCGATGTGTTGACTTGACTAACTTAAACAGAGATAACACTCTTTCCAAAAAGACATTCGAGCATGGCAGTGACGCGACAATCGCAAATAACCTGTTCATATTGGGATATTTCTGACATGCGGTGGAGTCTTTCGCCTTTTTGACGATCTACCAATAGCTCATCACGTTCAACTCCTTGCTGAAGCCAGCTTGGAATACATGATTTTTCCATTCGCTGTCGACTTGCTGCTTGTCCAATCCAGAGAAAAACCTTTGAAACGTCTTTGAACGACAAGTCATGATTAAATGTGACTCCACGATTACGTGCAATTTGTGAATAGGAGATGATATTTGAGTGTGTCGTTTTTGATGGTGGTATGATGGTGCATTTGTCTGACTCGTTTGTGTCCTATTAATAATGTTCGTGATTTCTTTGGATTTATTTTGAGGTAATTTGAATTGCACCATTCGTAAATTGATTGAAGATCGTCGTTGATAGAAGATTCAGCGTTGCGGAAAGAGTGTGTGTGATTCGGATTGTAGGATGTCATCTACAATTTGCCATGGTATAGACGTAGTAATAGATTTAGGCAGGTGATTTACATTAATAGGAATAGAAGGAGACCAAGGATAGAACCTTGACGCACTCCGGAAGTAACAAATAATCATCGAACGAGGGTTCTTTCTCCCGGACCTTTTGTCTTCTCGAGAATAAATATGATTTAAAGAAATTGAGTGAAAAAGTACAGAGACCAAAAGATGTCAATTTGTCAAAAAGAGTTTGATCGTGAGCGCTGTTGAATGCCTCTGGAGAGGTCAGGCACTACCGTGACGGAGAGTTGCCACAACTCCATTGCAGAATATAGGCGCTGAGTAATATCGAGAAATTCAGAGACTGTTGAGCAATTACCTTGAAAACATTTACAATTTCTAAGCACTACAATTTTAAGGGAAGGTTAAAAGCTATTGAGCATGCATAATAGTACGTTATAGTACTGAAATACAATAATATATAAATCGATTTGAGAGAAAACATACGTAGTTATCTGAAAATAAAACATTGCAGAGCTTAAAAACACGTAGTAAATAGTGACGTAAATAGTTGTCTTTATGATCAGCAAGTTCAAAGCATCAAGCTCTTGCTGTGAAGGAGCATTGCAATGAGATGCTTTTGCTGGTGGAATCAGGGAGTTTATCAATCTCCATGTTAACTTTGAATCAGTTGAAAACTGCGACAACTTGGATTGATGCTATTTGATGCGGGCTTGTCTCAGTTTGTGATTGACGCGATTTCTGCATTGTTTGTACAATTTCCTGTCTGAGGTTAGTTTTAACTTCGTAGCTATATGGCGCAGATGGTTGTGTTCCTTGAACTGATGGCGGATTTCGAGGCTGACCCAGGGTTCATGATTTGAATAGCATTTAATAGATTTCTCAGGAGCTTGTCTTGATGAAAAATTAGATACAACGTTTTGCATAGATGCTGCAGCGGTCTCGATATCTCCATATTCAATTGAAATATCAAATGTCCAGTCAGAATGAACTAAGTTAGTGCAGAAATTCTCGGGTTGAAAGTTTTATAACTTTGTAGCGTCTTGACAATAGGTGAACTCCAGGCAGTAAAAGTATCGGATATAATGTCTGTAACGTTCTCAAGGTGGTCAGATGCACATTCAAGTGCTGTTAATTGGCAGATCTCTATAGGTTTTGTTAAAAATGGTGATGAAATGACATAATCGATCAGGCTTTTGCTGCAATCATTGAAACGGGTTGGGTGTTTGACGTGAGAACAAAGGTCATAATGTCGACCAAAGATGACGCTTGGTGTAGCCTTGTGTAGGCGATGACTCTATTGTGATCAGTCTGGTGATTCGAGACAATTATGCACAGTTTAAACTTGCAAACTGCGAAGAGGATCGAGTTGTCACTAGCATGTATTTGTTTGTGTCCGAGATCATTACGCTCGTTAAATATCTAAGCGAGCGATTCTCACTGGGCCTCATGCAATCGAAATTGTCTACGCCATCTACCCTCTTTGTTAACAAGGAATCGGATGACTTCTTTATGTAAATATCATTCATGTAAGCTTTCTTATGTCGGTGTTGTTCATTGTAGGGAATAAACGAGATGGACGAAAAAAAGTACAGCATGAAATTTCTTTGTCGCAATCACCATTTATTTTTTTGAATCTTTGTTCTATTGAACAAGTAGACGTATTCTGAAAGAGATAAGGAGAACGATAGACTGTTAGGGATCACTGAAACGAGATAGAAGCGTAGACACACAATACAGTAACCTCTATATATAAATATAGATATTATATATAAGATACAATTGTATTATGTTACGATTCTAGGAGATTTATTCATTTATGCAGATAATTACCCTAGAGAGGTAGCCGACAAGACAGGCTCGATTGCGAGGAAGTTTAAAGGTTACACCTAATAAGATTAAAATTTGAATATACACGAAATCACAGTATCATAATTAGAAAGCAAAGTCAGAAGAAAGCTATTCATTTTCACCACGTATACTTACATGCAAAAAGCATTGCCGCCAAAACATTGATCGCATCTTGTGGTGATCGGGATG
>OFHS01000987.1:0-21187 GCA_900245855.1 Calvadosia cruxmelitensis
ACTACATTTCTAGAGAGTAGTTGTAATTGTAGCGAACTACAAAAATAAAGTAGTCAATCCACCACTGTATAATAAACGATGTGACGAATCTGACCGTTCATCTCAGCAAACTGTGTGCAAGCAAAGAAGTCGAATTGTAATAGGTCTACAGGCATGCACTTATGCAGGAGTTAGTGCATTTCATTTTATTTTATGGCGTAGCATTCCCCTTATATACTTTTGAGTCAAATGTAGCGTCACAGCTCCGCAGTACTGCAAGAAACGCACGAATCAGAGAATCAGCATCATAGCAAAAGCTACCAACAGCTGTATCTGTCCGTAACTAAGCCCATAGCCCGAGGCCACACGTGTGTCTTTGTTAGGCAGTTTATGCCATTGTTATACATCAGATAGTGTACCAAGACAAGAACATTTTCCCTGAGAGTAGGACAGGCCTACAAAGATAGCTAAAACTAATGGAGCGGGAATATAATTTAACTAGCTGATCCTTACTGGAAAGCTCGTTTTTCGTACGCCAAAGATTACGCCAAGGAGTGCTGCTCCAAGCTGGAATCACACCAAAATCTGAGATTTATAACAGTACAAATTTTCCAGTAGGGTAACTTCCCCTACAAATCTACAAAGACGGAATCCTATTGAAATGAACCTAGCATGTTTTGAGCAAGACAAGATAAATTTACAATTAATGTATACCACACATTAACGTGCAAACAAGGAACACAAAACAAACAGTAAACAAAATTCAATGGTAGGCCTAAATATTGTAATTATCCGAATTGGAATTGTAAGACAATAAGGAGGCAAAAAGTATTTCCTCTTATAAGTTGTTTTACTGCTGGAAAGGCAGTAGCATTTTCCATGGCTATGTCCCCAGATGGTAGTACAGTATAACTCCGTTGATTAAACACCCTCGGGAAAATTGCAAAACATGATTATTATCCGAGTCATGACAATAACCTATTCTCATACCAAGACTTATACTTTTGCAGAAACGGCTCAAACAATAATAAACAGCAGGCCATCGAGCAGCAAACTTTGCTTCGCCGTCAAACAGAGTGATTATATAGAGTTAAGCAATACGAGGTTCATTTTACAAATTGTAACAGTTATCTGTATCAACATAGGATGTGATATCAGCCTGACATTTCTTCGTATACGGTTACACACAGGCGACAAATCACAGGAAGCGTGACAGTAAGCGAGTTTAGACAAATAGCCTTTCAAAATTCGTGATAATAACCGAGATGTGATAATATCCAAGGTGATATTAACCGAATAAAATAAGAGAAAAGATTAAGGATTGGGTAGTGCAATTTCACTTTCTGTGATAATAGTCGAGGCGTGATATTATCCGATGTGACATTAACAAAGTTATACTGTATATACAATACAGTCAAACCTGTATTAGTGGCCGCCTCTTTAGTGCAGCCACCTGTGTATAAAGGCCACTCTTCATAACCCTAAAATGACACTTTCTATTGAAATCAACCTAGACAGAAAGCCACTTGTCTATAAAGGTCATTTTCCTCGGGTCCCAAAGGTGACCGTTATAGACAGGTTTCACTATACAGCACATACATACTTTAGACCCTCATTCTTTTACGAGACCTTTTTAATGGAGGTTTGGAATATTCAAGTGTATGGCGTTTATACTGTAAGAGCTACAATCGCTTCCAGAGTTATATCATAACAATTTCTTGCATTTTGCTAGGCGTAAGTATATTTATAGTATCATAGTATGTATAGCAAATTGTTTTGAAACTAGTCCAATTGCAAACATTTTAGCAGAGTCATGCACTTCAGACTATTTCATCTCTAGCCTTACTATAAAGTGTCTCACGCCAATTTAGCTCTTGCGACAGCCCTTGCTCAGGGGATTTGAAGTTCAACTTTGATCAGTGTTTTGTCGAAGTTCTATGCAAAGAGCATCAGCATCGTTGACATCTATTCTTAGAATAATACCATAATAAGCATAGACCCATCATATCAACCCACATTTGTCGTATCGAACTAGATCAAATCGAGACAAAAGTCATATTGAACAACTCCATGGATTATAAATATGACTTCATTAGATTTAGTGGAATTGATGTTTTAGTAAAGCAAAGTTAATGGAGTTTTATTGATTGATAAGTGCATTCCTATTTTGAATGTAGATTGCAAGCTAGTGGAATCATCAGAAACTTATAAAGTCAAAAATGGAGACTTGGAAATGCAGCTTCTCCAACTCAAACAGGTACGTTGAGTACATACAAAGACCAATTCCTGCCAAGCTGTCTTGTTTGCTACTGATGCACACAAGCCCCTTTTGCGAAACATTGGGGAATATTCATGGTAATAAGGTCTCTCTACTCTGTTCAGAAGTCACAGTCGATTGCCCTTTGCTTGCTTAATTCATATTGTGAGGTGGATGGCTTTTAGATCTTTATTTTCGCGAGAACTTATCGTTTGTAAATAGCAGTGAACAGTGGCGACAAGCTTGTGCCACCTCAAATTTAAACAGGCAAAGGAACAAGGTATTCCTGTGAATAAACACTGTGTTAACTGTTAAGCAATAACAGTAGGCTAACAACAATTTTATTCACGTTCTTTCCGCTATGATTTATTTGCAGGAAGTTATGGAGCTCCAATCAAAAATCGCCAGTGGGATGTAAGTTTTATGTCACACAATTAATTAAGACGTACGCCAGTCTCATCTGGTTGAAGTGATAATTAGATGAACCGCCACGTTATTTTATTAAATTTGTAATAATTATATTATATTTAGAGAAATTTCAAATTAATTAGAGTTAATTTCAAATAGTAATCTGAGATTTTCAGTGCTGTGCTGATGGCATTGATGGCAAGGTCACATGTTCAAATGCCATCCGTTTTAATGCCGTTGACACCAACTTTGATTTCAATTCCCCGTTCAAATTAAGCGACATGCGCAACCCATTTCAAAAATCGGATCATCATGTTTTGATCAAGTTACGGCAAATTATTTGTATTTGATCAAATCATCAATTGATCAAAACTTCGAAGCAAATTGCCATTGAAATGTAGTGAAAGTATGGTCGTTTTAAGTCTGATCTCGATTTGCAACTACTGTATTACAGTGAAGTCGACAAAGCATAGCCTGTAGAAAGTCTCCAGAAATTTTTCAAACCTTAAAACGCAGCAATAACGTAGTAGGCTACCATTATTACAGTCTTTTGTAATGTGATTATATTGGGACTACTAGGCTACAAGTCCGATCCTTACAGCGTCACAGCGTGCAGTATTCAATCACTGAACAGACACATGCTAATAAGTTATTAACTGTCTTGTTTGGTTGCAAATACTTTGTTTGGCAAAAGTGAAACGAAGTGAAATTCAACTTTGAAAACTATCAGGAATATGATAAATTTGTAAAATTAGTGAATTAATTGGAGTTAGCTTTTTGCCACGTGCATGAAGTGACCAGACATACAGTCCTATGAAAGTACGAAGAATTTTCTTGCAAGAGTAGACGACTACACTTACAGTATTGGAATCATGATTTATGATTACAGATCCGATGGTGGTTCTGCAATGGGCACAAGTGATAAAATGGTATACGAGCAGAAAATTTACAAGCTCCAAGAAGAACTTACAACACTTCATCGTAGCAAAGGCGAGGTGAGTTTTTCTTGCAAATATGTGGGTTTAAATTGTTTATCCTGTGGTCTGACTACCGTTGTTTACATTAGGACCATTGACGTTAACACGCAAGAATCAGACAGGTGTTGGTACACACAGAAATTATCCATAGATTCTGTTGCTTTTTATCACAATTGAAGTGAAATTTGTATATTATCATCATAATTATCATCATCAGGCAGAAGTTTAAGTTTGTAATTGGAGCCCATATAGCCATGTTCTGCAAAGCAAAGCCCGACCATCTTGTACACTCGCACATGGAGTTCCTCGACTGTCATGTTTATAAACCCTTCAGAATGTGGGCTGCTATTGCTCAATATGCACAGTTGTTTTGCAAGGAAACATGGCATGATTTTAAGTTACTTGATTGTTATCCTCCTCTACCTCTCTCTGTGGAGTGCCAGATAAGCCGCTGTTTTCCTTGACCTACTGTGTTATGGACTTATGGATGATGAATTGAGCGGTCAGAAAGTGGGCTGAACCATGCAATGGGGTGTTGGTTGGTACTTCACTTTTGAGCATAGAATCTTCCTTGGAAGGAAAAGGTCTGGGCGGAAGAACTTCTGTTGAAGTCAACGGTGAATTGTTTATAAACAAGGCGGGTTACTAGATATTGGGTAGCGTCGACTGTGGTCTGCCCTGGAGAGAGATGGGATCCGCCAGGTATACTTGCCCAAGACAAGCTATGACATGCATACACCAAACGACCTCATACCGGATCGGTCATAGCCCAACACAGATACCACACGTACGGCTACTTACCAAGGCGCAAGCGAAAAGTCAGCGACTGGTGAAAGCAAAAACATTTACGAGGAAGGATTGAAATCGCAGCCTTTGAAATGAGATGCTACAGGACCATAATGGGCACGACATAAAGGACACAGCCAGAAAGAAAGACGTTAAAACCACCTTCAGAAATAGCATTGGCAAATTTGAAGACCTCGTAACAACAGTGAGAAAAAGGAAGATGCGATGGTACGGGCACATAACAAGATCGGACTTGTCAAGACAATCCTGCAAAGCATGAGTGGTCGACAGAAGAAAAGATAGGTTGACAACATTGAAGAATGGACAGAAACGGCGCTGGTTCAAGTCAGAGAGCTGGCATACGACAAGACCAAGTAGAAACGTTTGGTGGACCGCAGCACAACATGGTGCTCCTACAACTCCACCCAGAGTTAAGGGACAAAACATGTTGATAACACGCCCCTATCTCAATTGTGTTGAATACAGTTTGCCTTTGCAACAGCAGTAATTTGACATGCACTCCAATTCATTTTGACATCCAACTCACATCTCAATTTGACATTTACTCCTTTGGCGGTGGTTTGTGTTGTGGTAGAAATAATATATTTTTAGTTTTTGTCGTGTACATAAAAAAATGAAATATTTAACACTATAAGTTCTGTGTCATTGCAACATGGTCAAAAATGGTAGATTTTATGGTTATTTATTAAATTGACATTTGGTTTGTTACGATTGCACTTTAATCTATAGTTTGTTTTTTTGTTATTCAACAGCATGCCCACAAGATTATTGAGCTAACAAACGAAGTGAAGTCCAAAGAAGAGATGCTATCCAATAAAGAGGCTCAGTGAGTCTGTTGCTGGTGTTGTTGATTTTCACTCAGATCAAAATTTGATTGCAGCAGTAAAAGTGTTTGCTTCCATCTCATGAAAGCAGATCCTTTCTACCGAGTTTGTTTAACACTGAAATTTATTATGTAAACTCTATTTATAGATCTATTGTCTGTGTTGTTTTGAACAGAACACACTTACCACTGCTAACAAAAATAGTTAATTAAGAACAAGCTCAGATGCTGGGCTATAACCTTTCCCCATTAGACAGGCAGACTATCTGTGGTTCTCTGGGCTTGAAGACTTTGAAACAAAGATGAGCAATGCCACTGACAGAAAAATGACGCTAATTAAAGCAGATTGTTTAGGTATCATGATATGAAGAGAAATATACAATGAAACCTGTCTATAATGATTGCCTTTGGGACCTGAGGAAAATGACCTTTATAGACAGGTGGCCTTTCTGTCCTGGTTTATTTCTATAGAAAGTGTCATTTTGGGGTTATGAAGAGTGGCCTTTATACACAGGTAGCTGCTCTATAGAAGTGGCCGCTAATACAGGTTTGACTGTATATTCACAATGGTGATATTTAGAGGGTTGGGTTTAATAGGAAGTGATCATTGGTTTTTGAGATTTCACGATAATTGGTTTTGATGAGACCTAGCATAGTGTTCAGATTTATTGTTAGGTTTCTTGTGCTGGAAACTAGATAGATCTTGAACTAGCCAATCGTCTTTTTTAAGCAGGCATTTTATTTGTTGTTTGCTTGAGGTGGCTCTCAAAGACATTCAGCTAATTTAGCGAACTATGTTTCTCCAGATGCTATCACCTGAGTCCACTTGTATGAACTGTGTTGCTGAGCTCAGTTTGAAAAGAGAATGCCATAATGGAGATCATACTTCACAACGTTGGTTTCCACATGTGCGTATTTACTGCAGAAAAATCGAACCTCAACGATGTTAGATGTCCAGTTATTGGGGTCCCTTTTTATATATCCTGGGTACGCTAGATTAGCCGGGGTCAGCATGGTTAATTGAAGGGGACATTTGCTGAACATTGTGCATATTTTTTGATTATCTAAAACATGGATCGTTGATTTTTTTGTAGACTTCTTGATGTTATGAGCAATACGGATGCAATGAACGTGGAATCAAAGCGACTGCAGGCCACACTCGCTGAACTAGAAGCAACAAGCCAGGTGAGATAAGAGTTTAATTTTGGCTGGTTGAAGCCATGACGCCCCTGTTGTTATAACTTTACAGATCGGATAACTTACCGACCGGTCACCCTAAGCCCCATGTATAAGTCATAAGTGACACCTCAATCAAGCAGCAGAAAAGTGAAAATGCACAGAAATAAGTGGTTAACAAAGACCCGCTTGTATAGATTGCATCCCATCATCATCATCATTAAGTAAAAATTTAAGACTTTCACAAGATGCAGCTTATACGCTAGGGTGGTCCAAAAAAAACTTTTTTCAAAATTTCATCGGTAACTGGCATATTCCGGTGCATTAGGGCCTAAAAACCTTCCTCTCAAGAAGTTTTGTCAAATAAAAAGTGATTAGAGGTCGCACAAATTGATTTTACCTTTCTCCTCCATGAGGCCGAAAAAACAAAGTTCACACCCGTAGACAAGTTTTTATAGAAGCGGGGCGATTTTAGCCGTTGTAATTGAAGTCACAGCGGAACACATATCTTCTTTGTGCGCGTGAAGTGGTTGATTATCACCTACTTCAAGATAAGTCGAAACGGCCGCATAACATCCAAGAATTCTAAACGTATATAACATAGTTATTACTGCAAACAATTTGCTGCTTTGTTTTAGAATTTCAGTCATGTTCTATGCCAGATAAGCACTCGTAGGTCAACGTGCCAAATATGAACGTGCTGTCCATTATAATGTAGCTTTATAACTGTTTTCTTCTCATTTGCAGACGCTAAAAGACGAACTGCAAGCATTACATATGGCATATGCATCGATCGAAGAGAAGCTACGAAAGTGCCAGGAAGAAAATAGAGAGCTGGTAATTCACAAATAGAATAATATATTATGCAAGGATTAAGCAGACTTAACACGAGTCTGATGTGTAATTTATTTGGTTCACAATCTTCAATTTCTTTGAATTTTTGTAATTTAGGTAGAAAGGTGGCTAAAGGAGAAAGCCAAAGATGCCGATCGTGTTAACGTAGAGAATGAAAAGCAGGCAAAGTATTGCAGCGATATTATTTGTTTAAGATTCTTTGTTTGTTGTTGTTGCTTTGTTTGATGATTGAATATTATTTGGGTTTATTTTGTTTCACCTAGAGCAAGGCAAGAAAAGTTAAACAAAGAGCTGAGCGACGCTGCAAACGAACCCATTGGTTTCATTAGCAGGTAATAACTACTGCATCTGATGATTGTAGAGGTCAAAGATGGAGACTTTTGCATTCCATGTATATATATTTGGCAGACATGTTTCTGGTCCCACACTAGGGATAGATGGCAGAGTTCTAAGTTACATGTGGCTATTGGTGCCACAACTCCATGCTGTGAGGCACAGCGCATAATGCAAGACGGAGGGAGTTGTTGACATGACCAAGTACAGTCAAACGTGTATTAGTGGTCACCTCGGTAGAGCAGCCACCTGTGTATAATAAAGACTACTCTTCTTAACTCCAAAATGATACTTTCTATAGAAATCAACCTGGACAGAAAGGTCACCTGTCTATAAAGTTCATTTTTGACTCACTGTCCCAAAGGTGACCGTACATGTTTCACTATACAGACAACAAAGAGGATAATTAGGAGATGCCATGGCTACATATTCTTACAATCGTGTGACTAGGAAATGACCTCATCAAGTTCACACTGACCAAGCATCAACTGCTACATGGGCATGATGTCAATTTCTTAAATCCGAACCCAGCTGACATAATTGTATATTTCCATGTGGTTTTAATTGTTTAGGAAACGAAGGGAGACAAACCGTTACCTTTGTTAAAGGATGATACATTTACAGATCTTTAGACTTCATCGGCGCTTACACGTTGTTTGCTCTGATATGAAGACTATGATAGATATGACATATAACATTTGGTTTGCAAAATCATTTATTATTACAGTGAAACCTGTCTATAATGGTCACCTCTGGGACCTGAGAAAAATGACTTTTATAGACAGGTGGCTTTCTATCCAGGTTGATTTCTATAGAAAGTGTCATTTTGGGGGTTTGAAGTGTGGTCTTTATACACAGGTGGCTGCTCTATAGAGGCGGCCGCTAATACAAGTTTGACTGTAGGAAAAATGTTTGGAACACAAAACATTTATAAAGCGACTGGTTTTAGTAACCATGGTTGTATTAAACGACGTCCACTGTATCACATAGGAATACTAAACTTTTTGTGCATTTAATTATTTCTCTCTTTTAAGTTTGTTCTTTTTCTCTATCAGACTACGGACATTGAGAACATCATCTAATGGCTCATTCAGCACAGATGACTTGGATGCCAGTCATTTCAGTGCACCTCCTCCTGCTTTCGTTTGTGTGACATCGGTTCCTGATAGAGTCCGATGGGATGGAGTAAGTAATATGCTGATGGCTTGTTTGTGTACTTTAGTTTGTTTGCTTCATGTGTTTTCCTGTAACGTTTTCTTTCTTGCTTCGTACCATGATCAAATAACGGCAAACGATTTCAATTGAGGGTTATGATGTCCAGGATTAGCATCAAATTTGTTTATTGTTGTGTAAATAGCTTGATCAAATAGCGGCAAACACTTCAATTGAAAGTTATGTCCAGGATTAACATCATCTTTTTATTGTTGTGTAAATAGTTTTAATGGTGTTAGCGGATTGCTGCTTTCTAATGAGCGCACTTAATTACATGATTTCTCATTGAGCTAAAATGATTACACGATAGAGTATAGAAAGGATGATAGATTTAAACAAAAGCTATGTGTGTTCTGTCTGATGCACTAATTAGCTTACGTTATTGATCAAACTGATTGAGCACTGTCTAAAATTCACCATGGTCATGCGAGACACTTTGTTGAAGTAGTATACTCCAGACTGGACTAGTTATTGCATTGAAATAACAGGTTTGTTTGGTTTGTTTTGCAAAGTTGGAGAATTTCTTTCAATTTCTTTACAGCCAAACAGATTACTAAACTTATATTTCACTAATGTTTCAGGAAGCTCATGATGGTGAAGTCAACTCTGTCAGGTTTAGCGTTTCTGGNGAAAGTTCTTTGTCACCGGAGGAGCTGACAGGAAGGCAAAAATATGGGAAGTTGGCCGCGGTGAGCAGACATGCTGTAATGTGAATTGGAAGATTTATGACCTTTGTCAGGAGTAGAAAACATTGTCTGGAATTGCAAATGTCATAATACAGCAACACATATTTGTGTCTTGTACATATGAACTTAGGTTGATGCTATTGGTTTCTCTGCTTTGCAGGTTGCTGCTCTGAATATGCCTCTTTGTATGGCTGCAATGCATCGGTTACCTGCGTTCGGTTCGATCTACAGGTATGTGCTTCAGAATATTTCACGAAGCAGTCTGTGTCATCTTCGTGGAGCCGTGCATACACGTGTGAGAACTGCTCTTCAATAGCTAAATGAATCTGGAAGAGTACTAACAAGTTGTGTTCATAAATTGCCAACTGCTCCATTGTTATTCAACAGGAGAAAATGGTACTTGCTTCGTCGAATGATTCTGCTTGTCGAATATGGACAGTGGCAGACCAAAGGCTACGGGTATGATGTACACCAATGCACTTTTATTGCTGCTTGTAAGCATTGTAAAACATCTAAGCCTAATCTTCATAGTAAAATTTCAGTGAAACCTGTCTATAATCGTCACCTTTGGGTCATGAGGAAATGACCTTTATAGACAGCTGGGTCTTCTCTGCAGGTTGATTTATGTAGGAAATGTCATTTTCGGGTTATGAAGAGTGGCCTTTATACACAGGTGGGTGCTCTATAGAGGTGGTTGCTAAATGCTAATACATGTTTGACTGTATAAGAACTTGTAATGTTTGAAGCCATCGCAGTGGTATCTGAGCTGATCATACATTTACACCAGTTTTGCTTCAGTAAGACTCAAATAACATTCCCAATGAACATTGAATTTATAGTTGCTCACTGTACTATCACCAATTAATTGACATTTCTCTTTAGCACACGCTAACTGGTCACACTGGCAAAGTGATGTCAGCAAAGTTCCTCTGCACAGACAGCAGTAAAATTGTCTCCGGAAGTCACGATCGCACACTCAAGATTTGGGATCTAAGAAGCAAAGTTTGTATGTTGACGAATCACTGTTTACCATCTATTCCATTTGTTTTAAACAGTGAAGGCCATCTATCAATTCTTGATCATGAAACGTTGAACAAGAAAAACTTTTTTATATTTTATATTTGATGCAACTTCAAATGTTGATCTTTGAAAATAGTTTTGCAAATATATTGTAACGGGAATTTTCAGTGCTTGGTGCATCATAAATTCTTAATGAAAAGAAATAGGAAAGATTCTGCAAAGAAATAGTCTGGTGCGAGGGAGATGGAAATGACAACGGGCGCAATTCCAATTCAATCGTTTTCAATTTTTCTCTGCTCACCTTAAAAACAACGCAACAAGAAGGCATTTAGTTACATATCACATCTATAAATTACCAATGCAGCATGTTACAAAACGATGCTATAACGTCACATCACTAAGATCATGTAATCACAGATTCTCAAGCGCTCATTATATATGGAAAAATTGTAAGTCTGTGTATCTTGTATGCAGGTACTAGGACGATATTCGCCGGTTCAAGTTGCAATGATTTGGTCACAAGTGACATTGCTGGGTTAGTAAGCCTACACTGTGATCTAGTAGTCTTGCTACTCTGGTCAATAACNCAAGTTAAAGGACTCGTCTAGCCTCATAGGACTCATCAGTGACTATGTGTACTCCATGAAGCACGCCAGCACGTCACATACCATCCTTGCATTCATGATTGCTATTCCTCAATAAGAGTCTTTGTCTGGTGTAGCTTAATGGACAGTGCGTTTTGTTTTATGCTGATGATTTGTGCACAACCTTCTTTCTGAGTCATCAGATAAGCTTCATTTATTCCCAATGATTGTCATTAACAGACACATTTCAATTGTTAATTAAGGACTATCGTATGATCGCCATGTCGTGAATGTGATTTTTGTATAGACCGTAGCTCGGTGAATGCTAACAGACGTCCGACTTGTACCCATGAAACGTGGCCACTAGTAAAGGATTTAATTTGGGCAAAAACTAATCTTTATTGCCATTTGTAAACCAGATAACAGATTGCTTTCATCGAAGCTGTATCTGCCCCAAAGTGACAATGTAACACGCTCAATATCAACAGTAAAATTACCGAATTCCGGGCTATCTATTGTGTCTTAGCAGCCTCCTGTTATAGAAGTCCACCTATGTTAAATACCTCATATCGATTCCGTGGGTGCATGTTCACTGCAATATTCTTTATTCCTCACCATTCTGTGAAACGTACCCCTAATGTAACTGTAAATTGCAACTGTATATTACTGTAGAATGCAAGGATAAATAAATATAATGATGATGATTTATAGTGTACATTTTAGGTAGCATAATTCTGAATTCCTTAGTGTTCTTTTTTATTCAGCTTAATTCCTAGCTAAATATTTTTCCTTCCTTTTAGTTTTAACATGCAAAGTTCATTCATTTTAAGAAATGTATTGATTGTGAAGCGCTATTGGGCAATTTATTGGGAATAACGCTATATAAGTAAATAAACTATTATTATTATTATGATTATGATGATGATGATGATGACGATGACGATTCCTCTCTGTACATCTGTTAGTTCTTACAAATAACTCGTTCTAGCAGTCTATCTTATTGGCAATATCAGTATGGTTTGCTAATCAGCATTGTCAACTGCCTTCACTATACCCAAGACACAGTCTATTGAATTATTCATTGTTCTTACAGTACAACAGTCATCAGTGGCCATTTCGACAAGAAGATTCGATTCTGGGACATCAGGTGTGAGATCAGCAACAGATTTCATCATGGCTTATATTCATTGTGCGTTTACATCTTGCTATAACATGCAATGACCTCTTGATTTCAGATCTGATTCCGATACCAATGAGATTCAACTTCAAGGGAAAATAACGTCACTTGATCTTGCTTCAGGTATCATAAGACAAGATGCCAGTTTCTTGTTCCGAAAAACATTTTTGTGAATAGCCAAATAACTCTTTTACATTTACGCTTTATTTACAATCCACTCCGCTTTATACTGTATAGCCTCCTCAACACCACTCTATTTAAGTTTTATTAAATGACTGGTTTTACTAAACCAAGTGTTATTAGATCAGAGAAAGCATGCAGGAGAAATTAAGGAACACAAAGGTTTCATTTTATAAAGTAGCTGGTTCTATTAACCATGGTTGGTTGTACAGTGAAACCTGTCTATAACGGTCGCCTCTGGGACATGAGAAAAGTGACCTTTATAGACAGGTGGCCTTCTGTCCAGCTTGATTTCTATAGAAAGTGACATTTTGGAGTTATGAAGAGTGGCCTTTATACACTGGTGGCTGCTCTATAGAGGTGGCCGCTAATGCAGGTTTCACTGTATTGAACCGTTTGAACGGCATTTATTGTACTGTTAATATTTTAGATGATTTATTTTATTGAAAAGAGCTGGTACAGTGAAACCTGTCTATAACGGTCACCTCTGGGACCTGAGAAAAATGACCTATATAGACAGGTGGCCTTTCTGTCCCGGTTGATTTCTATAGAAAATGTCATTTTGGGGCTATGAAGAGTGGCCTTTACACACAGGTGGCTGCTCTATAGAGGTGGCTGCTAATACAGGTTTGACTATATCTGGATTATGGATGTTAAACCTTTGCAAAATGCTATTGAGCGATATCTTGGAAACAGCACTATAAAAGTACAAAAGTACATAAGTTATCATTGTAGCTGAGACTCGAAATGTTTTCACTCTTCAGACATGAACTATTTGCTTGCTTCATCAAGAGATGACTCGCTGAAGCTGATTGACTTACGACGAAATCAAGTGGTCTCTACTTACAGGTATGAGCATTATATTATACAATTGACGACTTCTGCTCTGTGTACTCCTGTGGGTTTTTAATAAGAGCAACACATTTTTGTACAAGGTCTTTTGCTCAATTATACAAGAAGTCATTGAATAAAGAACCTCATAAACGATGTACCAAACTTTCACTTACTTTAAAATTTTAAAAAGCGAAATATTTTTAAAGAACAATATAAACAACAAAAATGTATTACAGTGAAACCTGTCTATAACGGTCACTTTTGGGACCAGATGCAAATAACCTTTATAGACAGGTGGCCTTTTTGTCCAGGTTGATTTGTATAGAAAGTGTCATTTGTGGGTTATGAAAAGTGGCTTTTATACACAGGTGGCTGCTCTATAGAGGTGGCCACTAATACAAGTTTGACTGTACCAGGGATTAGTCATAGTTCGTTAGATGAAATGTTTCCCTAGGTTGTGCTGTTTGTGCTCGTACCTCTTGCAGGCTAGATGCCAAGAAGTGTTGTACGAATGTTGAAATCTTTGGCATATTGTCGAAGAAAGAATATTACGCTGATAAAAATAACTAAACAGAGTAGCTTTGGTCTTCCTTTTTGAGTGATTAAATGTAAACTTTATAATCAGATAGAATGCATTTGCCCCATTTGAGTCACAAATTATGTCGTTTCTGCGTTATTAGTCCAGTTGGTTAGCCTGGTCAAAGCGTAGCTTCTCAATTTGATCCAATTAGCAGAGTCTACAGTCGAACCTGTATTAGCGGCCACCTCTATAGAGCAACCACCTGTGTATAAAGGACACTCTTCGTAACCCCAAAAGGACTCTTTCTATAGAAATTAACCTCTACAGAAAGGCCACCTGTCTATAAAGGTCATTTTCCTCATGTCCCAGCGGTGACCGTTATAGACAGGTTTCACTGTACTGCAATATGTTTTAAAATGAGGCATCTTTGCGTTATGTCATCAATTAAATTGTAATGCACTTATCATTTCACTGTTGTTGCATTTGCATTTATCATTAGGACCGATGGATTTAAGGTGGCATTCGACTTCACAAGAGCATGCTTCAGGTAAATTGTCATCAATCAAAAACACAATCTCTGTGTCACAATCCACCTTAGATTGTGTTTACGGTATTCTTTTAGAAACGATAGATGAAGGCAGCAGATAGACTTCCAATCAATGTATTTCACATAGCACAAGTTACTCTCCAATCAATAACTGAGGAGTCCTTCTCAGGAGCTTCCAATTTATACTATTTACAAAGACAATACAGAACATTCTAAAATAATTGACATTTAGATGCAAATGACATTACTTTCTATTTATACAACATCTAGAACATTCCTCCGTTACATCATATCTAAAAATAACTCATTCTAGAACATTCTGATTACCTACATTAATGTCTGAAAATATATCAATCTAAAATGTTCTGATTACGTCAAATATACCAATCTCTATATCTATATTTCACAACATCTGTATGTTTGTTTGTCTGTCTGTCTGTCTGTCTGTGTGATCAAAACCCGGCACCTGCCACTCATTAGCAAGTATGCATTTGACTAGCTCTGGGAAACAACAAGGCTCTGATTGTGCACAGTTTTCGAAATTAGCTGCTGTGAATCACCTTTTTAGCTGCTGCAATAATTTTTCTTCTTTTCAAAACACACTACACAGTTCCAATGCTCAGATCAGGTTAAATTTGAACAGATACTGCTTTATGGGCTAAAATGGAGAGCTGTGATTTGTATTGGACATTAACCTCCGCTCAAATGCGAAGCAACGATGCTGGACGCAACTGCGAAAGCAGGGCGGACCAGCTAGTCCTTCAAGAAAGTTCTACATTATTCTAAATTTGTGACACTATGTGCTTGTAATTACGTGGGATGTATTATTTAAATACGTTTGTTTGCTTTTTTGTTGCAGTCCTGATTCACAGTATTTGATCTGCGGATCACACGATGGGGGTATTTACTGTTGGAACTCAAAGACCAACAAGCTTGAGAATGTCCTACGAGAACACAAGTAAGCAGTGGAATGTCTTACTTCATCTCTTTCCAGAACGTTTATTATCTTCATCACAAATCCAGTTTCAAATTAAAATAGAATACACAGTAATCAAACTTAAGTACAACGCTTAGGTTATATAAATTATAATCCCTACTGACCCTTATCCTATCAAAGTGCCTCAAATGCTGTCCACGTTTCCCTTGTTGGATCGCCAAGCTCAATTTGGCGGTAAATTCATTCTTGGTATTTAGTGTTGCAATATATTTACCTCTGAGTATTGTAAGGAATCCAAGGCTACATAGGACCGGTACATCACATGAAACCTGTTTATAAAAAACGGTACAGTGTAACTCGGTTAATATCACACCCCCGGGAAAATTGTAAAACGTGATATTATCCGAGTCTTGACAATAACCGAGTCTCATACTCAGACCTCTAATTTTGCAGGAACAGCTCAAACAATAACAAACAGTGGGCCATGTGACAGCAAATTCTATATCTACATCAAACAGAGCTATCATGTAGAGATTTAACAACACAAGACTCATTTCCTTGGATTTGTCACGCTCAATGAGATGAACACAATAAAAAACACTTCATCAAATTTCCTTTCGCTACAATTGTGGCGCCTATAGATTCAAGCAAAGCGACAGATCACAGAAGGCGTGACAATAAGTGAGTGTAAATATAAAAATCCTTTAGAAATCTGTGATAATAATCGAGATGTGATAATATCCAAGGTGATATTAACCGAGTAGAACAAGAGAAAAGCTTAAGGACTGGCAAGTGGAATTCCACTATCCATGACAATAACCAAGACGTGATATTATCCGAGTTATACTGTGTAACCTGTTTACGGTGAAACCTGTTTAAAATTGTCATCTTTGGGACAAGATAAAAATGTCCTTTTTAGACAGGTGGCTTTCTATCCAGGTTGATTTCTATAGAAAGTGTCATTTTGGAGTTGTGAAGAGTTGCTTTTATACACAGGTGGCTGCTCTATAGAGGTGGCTGCTAATACAGGCTTGACTGTACTCAATATAAATTCTATTATGCGCCATTTGTTGCTTCCATCTAGATATCCTGTTGTTGCATGTGCCTGGCATCCAAACGGCTCAAGTCTTGTTACAACAGACCGAAACAAGCATGCTATTCTTTGGACAGATGTTTGAGCTACGTCTAACTTGGATCTATCCACAATTTTGTTGTATAATAAATCTTTTAATGCACACAATGTCGGCGAATGTACACAGCACAGCAGTCGTGTAAGATGTCTCACTGAAGACTGCCTGTAGACGGATGACCATCCCATCTATGAAGGCTTTTATTGTTGCTTGAGGTCTTATACTTCTTGCTTTGCAATTGTAAATAAATTAAAATGCCTGCCAGGAAGTATTGAATGACTAAGATTGTCGTTAAACATTAATTTTTACATTGCTGAAAATTGATTTTGACCAATAAAATGACAAATTGGAAGACAGTGGTGCTTCTTGGTTTATTTTGTTTCGCGGTTGTTTATCGACACTGCTTTGGTATTCACTACTGAATAATATTCAGTAATCACATATTGCAGACTGAAGGTATATCAGCAGACATCTCTTGTGTGCAAAATAATTTTAATCAACCTTGTTTGATTCTTAGGAACTTATCAAAGATCAAAAGCAAATGTACTGACCATCTCTGTGAGGTTTCCAATTTTCATGGGACTCCGTGGAATGAAAGGGTTAAAGTAGTAATGTGGCCGTGAGAATGTGAAAAGCTGAACACAGATGCATTACCCTTAATTCTTTTCGGTACAATGAAACCTGTCTATAATTATCACCTTTGGGACCAGATAAAAATGACCTTTATAGACAGGTGGCTCTTCTGTCTAGGTTGATTTCTATAGAAAGTGTCATTTGGGGATTATGAAGAGTGACCTTTATACACAGGTGGCTGTTCTATATAGGTAGCCACTAATACAGGTTTGACTGTAACAACAACAAAACAGACTTTGATGATCAACATGTCCATGTTTTCAATCAGTTTGCAATGAGAGAGAATTAACCACCACAAAGACATGCTGGTAAATCACATGCCATCATTAAATCTAAATCAACGGCAACAGGGGTTGCTAATCAGTAAATCAGCCACAACACACATAATCTAACAATCGCATAATCTATAGAATATGATTTCTCTATAAGTTCTTTCATCAAAGATTGCCGCTCTTCAAGATGACAATGTTGTTTTGTCAAATTGGTACTCAGCAAGTTGAGGACTGGAGCCAAGTGACATCTTCTCGAGCGTCTTGATGTGATTGCTGATAGATTTCATGCTTGTGTACTGCTCGGGGATGATGGTACCCTCCAAGAAGTTGATGAACTGTGAAAGGAAGCATATTTCATACTCCGTCAGCATAGAGGTGGACATACCATTCCAACACTTGCTTAAGTATGTCTCTAACAAGACTAATTTTGATTTATTTGCCATAAAAATGACAGGCAAACACAGGGACTATTCGAGTAGTCCACTTACACGCAGCCTAATAACATTTACAAGACTGTAATAACAGCGCGTTATCTAAATTATACTTGAAACTAGCCATGGATTTAGAAATTACAACTTCATCCGGTAGTGAATTCCATATTGGTGTAACACGGTTAAAAAATTCATATTTAACACAGTTATAGTTAGACACAGAACCATACTGAACTTTCAAAGAATGTCCACGAGAGTCATATTTGCTACTGTAGAAGGTAAAAAATTCTGAATAATCCAGATCAACAAATGTTAACGATTTAAGCATAAGATCTGATTCTTACATCCACATCATAAACCAGTTCCGCTTGCTCATGGAGACACATCAACTGATTGGTGACAGTCTTCTCAAGACGCAGTGCATCACGCATCACTTCTGTTGCATTCTTCCACTCCCTCAGATCCACCTGTAGAAAATGACAGTCATTGGTCATACTTGTCAGTTGTCACTGTCCAATTGACATGATGACCATTGTCACCATACTATGTAGTACTTACAGGACTGATGCTGTGGAAATGAACACGGCCACCACGGCGCTGCAGGTATGCGATAAACTGCAATATGACAAAACGTACACCTTGATGTCAACATAAAATTGTCAGAGATATGTCTTACGGTTACCAGACGTCCATAAATTTCTTGCCATTGCTCTGCATTTGTATGTTAGGCAACGCCATATTTAGTTTATTTTGTTAGACATGTCTTCCGTGGTTTCGAAAGTGTTAATTTTCTGCATTCAAATTCCTTTCCATCTACAGTACTCGATATTTGATGAATACAACCAGATTCTTCCACTAGTCAAGATTATGGCCAACGTTAAATGAATGTCTTTTGCAATTTGCAATATTATAATGAAACCTGTCTATAACGGTCACCTTCAGTACCTAAGAGAAATCACTTTTATAGACAGGTGGTATTTCTGTCCAAGTTGATTTCTATAGAAAGTGTCATTTTGAGGTAATGAAGAGTGGCCTTTATACACAGGTGGCTGCTCTATAGAGGTGGCCGCTAATGCAGGTTTGACTGTCATACTATTCTACTAGATAACAATAAACTCGCTGAAGACAGGGAAGTAGCGGAGTACAGTATGCGCCACCAAATGTACAACTGTATTGATGACCCCGCCTAACATGGTATAAAATATTCAGGTACCTCTTCAGCATGCTTTAACTCTTCCATGGCGGACTCTTTGAAATACTTCTTGAAACCAGGGAAGTCCATGTCTTCTCTTCCGAAGTAATGGGACTGAGAACAACAACGGCAATCAAGTTATCAACAGCAGAATTGGAACAATGAATAAGAAACAACTCTACTAATTACGCAAACCATGCAAAATCATGATCAGCATAAAAAATTCCTAATTGAATTAAGCTACTGGTACACGATACTTCACAAAATCGAGTTTCCTAAATTTTGTTTTTGGGCATTATTTGATTAATGAGCTGTCAGTACATACAAATTTTAAACAATCAAGAATTTCAATAATTTATTAATTTATTTAATTTTAAAAATAAATTAACTCTTGAAAATTGAACGTAAACTTACCATTGCCAAGTACGTGTAAAATGCTTTCATTTCTTGTTCGATTTGCATGTTGATCAAGATCTCAATTTCGCAGGGGAAACTGAAAATAGTGTCGATGACACCTGAAACAAATTACAAGGATTTGTCAGCTCCATTCAATATTCTTAAAACATTAGATTGAGGGCAAAATTAATATTTCTATCTTACGTCCTGACTTGCACTGAGTGGTGGGGGCCTGGTACTGATTAACGCTGCTTTTCTGAAAGAAATAAAGGATGCAAAGGGATGAGCTCCTGGAGATGGGCCAACATCATCATCAAAAGAGAAAAACTTTACTGAATCGTGAAATATTTACAGTACCTCCATTTCCTTGATGAATCTTGTCTTGAATGACGGACAGTAGGACTCCCATGATCCTTTGCCTTGCACAGTGGCAGCCAAGAAGGCGACGAGAAGGAACAGCTTGTACATGACTGCTTCTAACGAAAGATACACACTTTTACACAGCAATAGAAATTAGCAAATTACGTCTTTCGTTTAGCTTCATATGAGTTTAAAAGCTAGTTATGTCTGGCGTGGCGAGTGATAGGATAAAGTGACATGGTACGATAAGATTACCATGTGTCATGCTGTAACGCTGTCTGCTTGACTGCGACAGTCTTTTTATTTGTAGTTTTCCAAATTGTTCTGCCGCCCATATGTAAATAAAATCATCCCCTTCATCCTACAAGAATACGAAAAGTTCTCTGAACGAAAGAAGCCTTCTGACAATCTGTCTTTACTTTACGGCGGGAGCACCATGTTGCAATGTTGCTGGCCGCCTGAAGGACTGGACAATTGTTTCCGCAATCACTTGCGAAACATCGAGTCTTGGAACACGATCTGTAGAATTGATTGAGCAAATCAAAACTTGTTGCTGCAGTATTTGACAAAAACGAAACGAATTACGCTGGAAATCAGAAATTGCGACATGCGTCAAGTTCATCATGACAATTGGATGCAACTTTTCAGCTATCTGAAATCGCAAAGCATAGGGCCACTAGGGACAAAGAAATCCTGTAAAACAAGCCAGATCAGAACACAGCACCTGCAAGGAAAAAATCTTACCTCAACGGAAGAATTGTAGTGTATCTGAACAATAATTGGTGTCAATCTAGCAAGCACTGTTGCTCAGAGGAAACACCAGCGAATGAAACTATCTTCTCCGGTGAGACAATTGTAAGCAGATGAGATGTAAAGCAAGATGTAAAGGTCGAAAGACAGTTTGACTTCTAGGATTACAAAGCAGTGTTCTCAAGAGTGATTGGCCAGGATTGGTCAACAGAAATAGAAAAAGCAGCAGGATGAAGGAATTCACAGCAAGAAATGGTGCATTTTCGACCGCTATTTTGCGAAGTCGCAGCTCTTGTTTACAATCACAGCATCACATGCTACTGTTGCTTCACCCGGCTTCACCATCACGTGCTCTCTGTTCTCTTTTATTTCAAGACAACAATGATACATCTTGTGCGATGACAACATTTACGAGGTGGTCACATCATGCATGCGGTTTGTCAATTTGCAATCGTTGCGCTCTCAGAGTTATCTGAGCTTCAGTTTGAGTCAGCTGACTTTTTGGTCACGTGTGTAGATGAGGGGAAGACCACGTCTATGGGGAAGACCCAGAGATAAATGGCGACCGCCGTGGGCCCTAGAGGGGGGTTCTGCTCATGTCAAGGGGACGCCCCGCTTTCTGACAAGGAGGTGGACAGCAAGCAGGGTGTCTGCAGAGAAAGGGGACACCGCCAACGCTACAAGGCATCAGACTCAGAATAATTATTATCA